>JAIPRL010003586.1:12092-45612 GCA_025469235.1 Pemphigus obesinymphae
GAAGTACAGTTAAATAAATACATATTAAATATATTGAAAAATAAACAGCCTGAACAAACAGATTCATTAAAATATAGCAACAAGACCTGTCCTGAAAAACCTTCATTCTGCAATGATATTTCAGAAAATGCTGTGTGCAGGTATTATCAATTATATATATCAGGGTTGGTCAGCTTCTGCACAATTTAAAATGTATTGTTTAAAAGTATATTTTTTTGTTGTTTGTAGTAGATTATTCAATGATTTTCCCAGTACATCTACAATTAAAAATATTGTTGAATCATCTTGTTCCATTTTTGAATATAAAAAAAACTTAAAATCCTTGTTTTAAACTATAAACGTGTTCGCGGGTCACTTATCAAAAGATATTATCATTGTTCGGATATCAATTTATTCTGTGATTAAACTCTACTTCATTCTTATCTATTTTACCCAACTCACTACTCTACTCTACACTACTCTACTCTAACTCTGAATATTCGAACGCACCCTAGGTTGAATAATATTTACATCGAATTACACTATAGGTAATAGAAACTCGAAGGACTGTCAAAATCAAATATTTTGATTTTAATATTAAATAATAATTAAACATTAAGTAAATAATTATACGATATAACTACGTTAGTAAATTTACAATAAATTATAATTACCTTTCCAGTCTCTGAAGTCGGCACCTTGTAAGATTTGGCTACATTAAGATCATCTAATGAACACATAAGAAAAATATTAATTAAATTAATTTTGTTTCCGAACAATGATAATTTTAAATCGAAATAATTGTACTATTTTAAATGATATTTTTTCTCTAATCATGAAACTCTTATTGCTAATCAATAACATCTACCATACTTATGTTTTATTAGTATATTGAAATAACAAATGTTTAATATTGTTTTTTTTTCTAACAAAATATCTATAAGTATAATATTATAAATATATTATTTCATTTGGTTATAAACATTCACTTTTTTTCAAATTGTTTGTCATCGTTTTTAATTTGATCTCCACTGAAATAAAACGAAAACTTCATAGTATAATTATAATGACACGTCATATTATTACGAATATAATTAACGCAGAAATCGAATGGACCCGTTGTGGTATGATTGTCGACTCGTTAATTTTATGACAATATTATAATAGTCACAATGTAATATATATAGTGTATCGAAAAATGTACTTCCACCCGTGATCAAATTAACCCTCAACTGTTATCGGTAATTTTGTCACATTAAATGATATCGGCGGGTCAAATTTGACATGAGTATAATATTAACATATATAGTGAACAATAATTTTTAAAATGGACGAATTACCACAAAAAATTTCTTAAACAAAAAAACGAAAAGAAAAGTTATACCGCTTTTTAAATTTTGATGCTCTAATAATAATGAAAATTGTTTGTAAACATTTTGTAAAATTAGAAAATGTGTATTTATTTTGAATCTGACATTAAATATCTTTTATATGTATCGGCTAAAAACATATTTCTTAAATTCTATATAAATGCATTTCTCTTTTTTACCAATAGTCACGATAATACGTATTGACTTATATAACATAATGCATATAACGTTATAAAGTTATAATAGGTAACAAATTTAACTTTTTGATTTTTTTAATATTTAGAACACTTTTTAAATCTAATGTTCTGGTCGTTCCATGACCATAATCTTTTTTTGAGTGTTTTGTATTTTGCGTTATATTCATCAGTCATAACGAAATAAACAAAATGAAAATCTAAGGTAATGTAGTCAAATCATAGACATTGAATACATATATTTGATTTTGAGCAAAGCGAGGAATGAATTGGTTTCTATTATTATTGTATCTACTAAAATTTTAGCAAAACTATTTTACCGCGTGTTTTCTTGCCGATTTGTTCACAGTCATAGGTTAAGTATGGATTTAAGAAAACAAATTACAATATGGAATGAACTTGTTAAACGTATAACACTGTTTTGTTAATATATAAAGGAAAAAAACGTAGGGTCAATTTTTACCCAACGGTAATTGCAATTAAGGGTTAAACGTGTCATTTTTCAACCGAATTTAAATTATTGTTTAATAATTAATTTTAGTGCACGAAACACTTATATACGATCAAAGATTGTTTGGCGGAAAGATAAGATGTCGATAAACGATGCAAACTAATGTAAAAATCATTAATTTGAGAAAAACACGTTACCTTTATTATAGGTAGTATATAATATGCTATACTTTAATTGAATAAAGTATAAAAATACATAATACGCGTCTTATAGGTCAAAAATCAAATGAAAAGATAAAATTATTTTAATCCTAAAAAATAAAATCAAACCAAGCCGAAGTAACTAAGTACCTACCCATAAAAATACATATTATGAAACATGTGAAAAAAATTCTACCGAATAAAATATTGAATAATTAATGATATTTTGATAAATTCTAGACGATATTAGTTAGACCTATACCTACATATTATGTTATCGAAAAATAAAATATTTAAATAAATATTATATAACAAATAATAACAAATATAATAATTTATATATATATATATATATATATTCAATTTAATTATAGTAGGAATACAATTTAAATTATATTTATAATATAAAATTTATGGTTATAATATGAATAAAATTAAGCAAGTATTAAAAAATATAATGCAAAACTGTATACAATATTCTAATTTTATTTCTAAAATGTATAATATATTAAGTTTTAATATATTTCATAACATTGAAATATTAACCTAAACTTTGAAGCATTTTGAACTGACCAACCGTCCCCATATCCAACAGACAGCCTTTTATCCAAAAATACCTACTCAAAAAAAATTGGTGACTATATTTTGAAAATAAAAAACGGGACAATAAAATAAAGTGAATATGGTAATGATTTTCTATGAGTATTTTTATAAACCCATTTTAAAATGGTATAAATAAGCAAAAAAAAATAATCGTTCGACAATTTTCTGTCAATTTTTTTTTTTAGAAAAACTGCGGTAGAAAAAAAATATATGTTTATAGCTACTAACTCAAGATAACAATCTGGGCCTATATATCAGTAATTCTTAACATTTTAAAAGTTTATTATATCCCCTCAAATTATATTTTTTTATTCCTTACAAATTCATGAAAATGTTCTGTTTAATTTTTTTTTTTTTTATAGATATCATAGAAAAATAATATGCTCTTTGCTATTTTTTGACTCCTATGAACCAACATGGTCGCAGTCAAGCCCGGATTAAGGGGAGCAGGGGGCCACGTCCCCGGGCCCATTACGTTATAACTTGCATTTTTATTTAACTCTAAATTCTTAGGTTATATGGAAACATTTAAAAAAATGTCTAATCTCTTATCACCATATAGGATAAATAAAATGTACAAGATGTACAAGTTTTAATAAATAAATTAGTTACATATCTATTTATTTTAATTTTTTAAAAGGCTAGTTTGTTTAATTTGCTTCATCGGTTTAATATTTAAATTTGTTATTATTTGTATAAAAGATTTATTTTTGTTAACTTTCAGCTAATCATTATTTTAATTATATCTTCTTCTTCTTGGGTTTATCGGGCCCTTAGGACCATCCCGTCTCACAACTAAGCTTCCGTCCTTCTCTGTCCAACGCTAGATTCCTCCAATTAGGACCACCTACTAACTGTTCGACATCCTTTTTTATGACATATTTTAATTATATATAGGTATACAAAGGAATATTATAAAATAATATCATTCGCGGGAGGACGATGGGGCCACACAACCGATATACGTCTCTTGGGAATAATGGTAATTTGATTTTTTTTTTTTAGTTATTATTTGTTAATAACTATTAGTTTAGAATAAAATTGTAGGTACCTACATAATATTATAATACTTGTGATATTAAAAACGATTTTAATCGGAAAACGAAAAGTTACGTCTGTTAATATCGTGCACACGTCCTCCGGCGTAAACTATTAACCACACGTGTAAACTGATAAAACGCGTTGTTCGTTCGATAACGACAATATATATTGAGAAATAATTAAGTAATATTAATAATTACTATTCGTAAAACCGAGAATACGATCGCAATTAGCATTACATTATAGATATTGTTCTCGTTATCAGTATACCGATTGTACGAATTAACTGTGCGAAAAACGGGGAATATTTCCGTTTAAATGACCTATTTGTTTTTACAATCATCTTGTTTATGATTAGGTAATCTATAATAATATAATACACGCATAAAAATCCGAGTCCCGACGGACTAATCAACACCCAGCCCGATCTACTCATCGAAGACAACCAGAAAAATTTTCAGAGAATATTCTTTTAATGGCATTGACGCCCGATAAGAAAGGATTTTTGAAACTCAACCTTTAAGGGGCGAAGGGGGGAGTGGATTCCCATCTTTATTCAACGCTCAGCCCAAACTAAGGATCGTGGAAAGCCGAAATTTTCATAGAAAATTCCATTAATCTTAATGTAAAATAAACCCGTAAATATCTATTAATAAATCCTTTAATGATGAAAATATAATTATTAATTAAACGGTAAATCTGTTCACGGGAAAATTCGGGTAATTCCACTATAATATAGTCAAAATATTATTTTGTATTGCCGGGGGGGGGGGGTATTTACAAAAACTTATACGAAATAGGTACTGCGCTCTGTTGGTATACGAAAGCACATTTTTCATAACGTTCTAGTTCGAAATTGTTTGCCAATTTTTTTGTATTTTATTACAATATAATATAGTATATAATATTACGTATTACATAATATATAACGCCTACACTAAAATGTGTAAATTAAAAACATTTTTAAAAAGTCCCTAAATATAATTATAATAATAATTATGTTATACAATATGTTATTTTGTCTAATTTGAAACAACTTTCAATTTTTCAATTTCAATTGTCAATTTTGGATTTAATAGTTAGCCATAGTATTTAGATATAACATACGTAGGTACCTATATAGGTACCGAACCTTCCGGAGATTCATATATCATTCCTATATATATATTCATTAAAACGATTGCCAATAAACCGGTTTATATGTGTGAAATATATCCGACTTTTGATAACCAATTGAAGAATTGTGAACATATACCTATTTTTATTGAATATTAAGTGTAAAAAAATTTTATGTTATAAAACGTGCATTATCAATGCAGGATTTTGCCGTATAACATTTATAGAAAGATAAATCAATTTAATGGCAATTTAATTTAATTATGTTACACAAACGAGTTTTACATTTTATAACTGTGTAAATATTTAACTGTATCTATATAAATTACCTATGTTATAACCTATCATTAACATTATTAATGTGCAATTTTAGATTCTCATCGAATTTCTTGTTAAATTTAAATGTATTTTACATTTTGTAACTATATTATTATTTTTTAATTTTATTTCTAATTTACTTATAATATACAATTTATTAGAATTTTCATCATTAGATACATCTGACGCATAGGTTATTATAATCGAAATAATTAATTTTTCTAAATTCGTTAGAAATAATTAAATATAGTTTTAATCGGATTTTATACTAGATAGGTAGGTAAGCAAGTATTAGAATCCCACAATTATAGCCAAAACTCTTGATCATAGTATGTAATAATAGACAATAACATTTATTTATTTTTTAAACCGTCGTTGTAACTAAAATCAAAATGTAAAAATAAAACTTTATTATATTAAATTTAAAAAAATCATTAAACCAATACCCTGGTTTTATTCCTTTTTTTTTTTTATTTAACTAATAAAAATACAGAAAAATAATGCATTTAACAAACGTCCAGATACGGATATTGGAAGTTGGTCAATCGTAACTTCAGTCCTTGAACATGATAGTGTATTATTATCATTTTTAATTTTTTTACCAAAGATAAATTATTGCATTTGGAAGACGATCCAGCGTGAATTCACTAAGTATAAAACGGACAGCACAAATTGAACAAAATATTCATAAAACATTTTCAAAAATTTAGATAATGGTTTATTAACTTTTCTAAAGATATTATCTCACTAAAAATATTGACGTTTAAAAAATGTTTTTAATTTGAATTTAATATTTTGAAAACACAATACAAATATTTAAGTATCATGTCATAAATGATATATTGTATTTAAAACAATAAATTAAAAATGTTCTTTAAACTTTTAAAATGTTTCAGATATTTAGAAAATATATATCTTCGATTTATGAGGATATCATACCTACCAATATTCAAAGCTGGGCGCATTAACAAGTTAAAAAGTTAAGTTCATTTTAATTACGTTTATTAACCTATTACTTTTTAAAATTAACGTTTAACTTAATAAGTTACTTTTTTGAAAACCTTAACGTAATTACTTCAAATTAACATTTTAAAAAAGTATCGAAATTAGGTTGAATTTTGTCCGAAGAATAATGCTGATTTTCTTAATAAGGCTTTCTTTTTCCTGTTTTTCGTATTTATATCTAAAATTGAATGGGTTTACTTTACACTAATGGTTAAATTATAATTCTCCATGTTGTGCTAAGCCTAATCTTAGAAATTAAAATATGAAATGTACATAAAATATGCTGGACTTTGTGTCTATTTATTATAGAATATTTGTTGAGATGGTGGATATATGTACTATAGGATAAATACAAAAATATAGATATCTTAGCAGCTAAAAGGAATTTTCTAATTTTTTTTATTGCTTATTAGAAAATGCCAACTGAGTTAAGTTGCTTATTTTTAATGTTAACTTTTAACTTATAAATTTGATAAAAAAAAATATTAATATTTTTTAACTTAACTCATATTATTGTATAGATACCTATTAACTTAATTTAATGAATTTCAAAAATAGTGAACTTACCCAGCTATGCTTATTTTCAATGAAAAACTATTTTTTTGTTTGTATTAACTTAGAAACATGTTAAAAATATGAAATAAAAAAAAAAATAATTATTCAACGATATTTTCAAGTCGATAGAAATAAGAAATGCATAAATATGTTTTTTTCGACAAATATCATGATTACAACATGATGACAACAATAAAAAATGGTATTGACACAAAATAATTTTAAAATATATTTATATATTTTTAAATAGTTGGATTTTCATTTGTCTTGAAATATCATAAAATTGGCCTATATACGAAACCGCTTGAAAATCAGATGTGTATATTGAGCAAAAGTAAAGTTTTATTATTATCATTGAAAGGGCTCTGAAATTGATCTATTTACATATTTTTATTTTTAATTATTAGATTTATTACCGAGTTAAATAACTTTAATAATAATTTAATTAATTAATAAACTTATTTCGTGAAATGTTTAATAAAACATCAAAAGTTTTCAGTGCATATTTTTACACATTATATTATACATCTACGTATTGTAATGATTTTAGATTCTGAGCAATTCTGAGCAGGACAAGGCAACTAGTTTTATAATGATGTTTTTTCTTTTTTTTTTTTTGGAAACAACTTTTTTAGTTTCAAAAGCAAATTTCACGATTTTATGATTTGTATAGTATCTACAATACCTACTACATTTAATGTTTTGTACGGCATTATACCACAGAATAGATAAAATCAGAACGGACACTAAATGTAAACAAAAAAAAAGGCAGCCATCTTCCCATTTAGCAATTGTTATCAGCTAGGTAATACGTTATGATAACATGGTCTGATTTTCAAAACAGTTTTTCGTTCGACGAATCTGGTACTTTTCTGCTTTTAATTTTGTATTAAATTATTTATCTAATGTATTTACAATCTAATGTATTGTACAAATTAGATAATATACTGTTAAAAAGTGTTTTTTTTTTCAATAGATTTACCTATACCCACAATAATTACCTATACTACTTACTACAATAATTGTGAAATAAATTATTTACAGCATATAACATAATATATGTTATACCTATATAAGTATTTTTTGAAATAATATTATATTATATATACAGATTTTCTTCTTCGACATCTCATTTATTCTATAATGACTATTGTTTGAGGGCCCACCAAATATACAATAATATTATAAATTATACAACATTGAGTATGTGGTCACACTCATTGCTAAATAGGAATATGGCCCCCACGTTTCTCTGTGATAAGTATACTAACAATGTTAATTTGAAATCGGGGCCTGATTATACTACATTATATAATTATACGCCTATTATATGACAACCGGTAGGAGGATTATCGTAACATAATATTGTGTACTTTAGAAATCAAGTTTCGAAGTTATTTCATTAATTATTAAATATACCCATATACTTTTAAATCGATTTCCAAATTATACTTTAAACTGTCGTTTTGTAACGATTGTAAACATCATAAAAATGTTATATAATAAATAGGTACGTAGTCAATAAATAATACGATAAGGCTTTTTCTGTACATTGATATATTGGAAAATATCGATATACTCGTACACGTATAGGTACGTTTCGTATAAATTTAAATAAGCGAACGTTCGCTGATGTAAATAATGTAGTTCATTAACGGTTATTATAACATTCAGATAAATGTTGTTGCTGTGTACAATTCGACATTTTATGGCGATGTTTGTCTAACTCTTGTGTAACAAAATGTATGTACATTTTATTGAAAGATGGCTGTGATTAGTGGACGAAAAATAAATTAATGATTATAGGTAATATTAGCAGTTTAGAAATATAGTAAAAAAAAAAAAAAAAAAAAAAATTCTTATTTTAATATGGAATTTGGTGTGTATTTTTTATTTTTTTTCTCTATACATCACTATCAGAATAGTTTATTTCAATAAATAATTGAATAATTAATTGTTTTTAGTTCGTATTTGAAAATAGACTTATACGTATTGAACATTTATCCATTATTTGAAGAAGAAAAATACGCTCGATTTTGTATCCCCGGAACCGGGTTCAACGACTGACTATATTATATTATATCAGACACCTAATATTAAAATAATTATTTAAACGAATGAATAGAAATATTTAATTTATACGCGTTTGTACAATTATGAATATATAGGTGTTTTATTGAAATGTTAAGTCGGCGAATCATTGAGTACAAAACGTTATATTAGGTATATAAAATCGAGTAAATATAAAAGTGGCCAAAAGTTGTACCTAACTAATTTCGTACGCAATCGCATTCCCGCGGGGTTAGTATTTTTGAAAGTTTTTTTTATTTTTTTATTATGGTTACTGTTCAGGTTTCGATTTTATAGAAATAATATTTTAAGGGATTTTTTAGAATTCAAATTTTTAGTTTTGGTTTTTTGGAAAGAAAAAAAAACACGAAATGAGGGTTCTGAATGCGGCAGGTTTTTAAATATATAGGTTTTAAACTTTCACTGGATATTTTTCACTAAATATTTAATTATAGCGTTGATTGAAAATTCAATTATTATATTACAGGGCCAATAGAATGGTTTAATTCTCGTGAGAATTTTGGAGATTCCTCAAATAATTGAGAAATTTTAGGTTCCGATTCTAGTACCGGAATTTTAATTTAGGTGCAATATCAGTTCTTCTTAATTCGGATCTAACCCCGTGAATCATGACGATTGAATATATCATAGATAGTTATTAATAGACTTTATGATCGGTCATTTAACCGTTTAACAAGCATTTCCTGTGTTTTTTTTTTTTTTTTTTTTGCTAACCGACAATATTATTTATTTTATGAATAAAAAGAAAAGTATTTCAATCACAAATGCATTTATAATACCCGTCCCGTAACGTGTATATATATGTGTATGCACGTGAAATTAAATAATATAGCTTAACAGTTTCCTTCGAGCGAGTGTCTAGTGCTCATTTATTGTTGTAGGTACCTACTGCAAACATATTGTGATGTAAATGTTACGAATATATATCAATGAAGCATTGAAAACGTAAACGATTAGAGTGACCAATAATAAGATGAAAAATTACCAGATATTTCCGTACACAATTTATCGTCACGGTTACTCGGACTGGTGAAATTCAAGCGAGATTTCGACACAGACGCATGTCAGTTTTTTTCACAGTGTTTTCATATCATAACCTAAATCACCGAAAAATGTATCCTAGAATAATATCAATTACAACTAGTAGCAAGCAGTGGCGTAACTACGGGGGTGCTGAAGCACCCCCAATCTTATTTTAAGCACCCTCAAGTTCCACGTCATTCTAAGTTCAAATATCAGCTATATAATTTTACCAATGTAATTTTATTTTTTAAGATTTAACCATCAGTTATTTTTTTTCCAGCATGTTACAGCAGCGCTTTACTAATTTAAGTACCTATAATAAATATTCAGAGAGACTTAGCTATAATGACATTGTTCCAGACGAAATCTTGAACGCATTTGCTAATACCGATAGGGATTATGTTTGACTCTTTTAATTTTAAAAAACATAAGAAAATATTATGAGTAATAAAATAAACTACATTTTTTTCCAAAAATGGTATTGTAAATATAATAATGATCGTATAATCTAAATATTGGCAATATGTAATGTTGGTTTGGGGGTGTGCTTATAACGTCATTATAAGCGATTCATAATAGTAGCATCCCCAAGATTTGAATTCTAGTTGCGCCCCTGCTAGCAAGCACAAAGATTTCATTTTAGTTAAATTGGTCACATTCAGCATTTACGTTTTGATTGCACCGTCTAACACATATTATGATGTATGGCCATTCTAATATTATATTCTTTAAATCTATGCACGGATACAATAATTCATGTTATATTTTTAAACGAAATTTATCATATTATGACAGTATAACACAACAAATGAAAACAAATGTTCATATAACGTTTCTTAAATGGAAAATTATTTTCTAATTACGTTTAAGGTGATTTGGGGAAATTTTTGATCTTGAAAATTAATGTTTAAAAATATACCTATTTAATATAAGTATAATGCGGTTTAAAAAAAAATTAACAAAATGACCTTATAGTATTCAGAAAAATGTATAAAGACAATAAATTTAAAATTATTTTTAAATGGTTATTTGCCGAATCAAAAATTTTCCAAAAACATTAGTGGGTCATTATCCAATTGTTTTCAAACTGTTTTCAAATGTTTTAAGAGGACATGATAACCGTGTTTGTTGTCTCCGTCTATAACCATTGGTAAAAAGATGAAATGAAAAATAAATAATATAGGACACAATTATCTAACGCTCTACGTATCCGATTTTTGATTCGTGTATTTATTATTATATTATTATTTATTATATTCGTTTTATGAGTTGTTAAAAAAACAATTTTTTTTTTTTTAAAAACTATGAAATCTTGAAAAAATTAAAATATAAAAAAAAACTACGTGGAGCACCAGACAACGTTATTAGCTATAATTTGTTTTTTATTTTATATTTCTAACATGTCTGTAAGTTAATAAAAATTAAAAAAGCTAACACAAATTTTTCATTGAAAATATGTAGGTACGATGTCCTATTAATATTATTTTGGTTACTGTTTCGATTTCATAGAAATAATATTACACTCGTAAGATTTCAATTACAGTTCTGGTTCTAAAAGTAAAATAAGAATTCTGATCATAATAAGTTTTAAAATAGGTTCTAAAATTTCACTGGATATTAACTAAATGCTAAATTATAGAGATAATTATTGGTATTCAATTATAATATTAAAGAGTCAATAATGATTTGGTTTCCTAAAGAGTTTAGAGATTCTTCAAATAATTAAAATAATTTTGGTGTTATAACCAGTTATTTTTAATAACTATAAAATAGTTACTAATAATAATAATTATAAAAAAAATATAATACTCGTAAGTCCAATTCTACGAGCCCACTTCGAGATCATGAAAAAACTATTTATAAATCAATTATGTTTTGATAAATTTAATAAAAATTTATATTTTTTAAATAATTTATTTCTTGAAATAAACGACTAGATGAACACATTCATTTGTTTTAATATGGCGAACATGAACGTGTTCTGAAATATATATGACTGTGGATGTGAAAAAGTTTGTTTTTATACATTGAACGCGAACATTAACGAATTCAAAGTGAACGTTCCAACCACTTTTTATATGTACCAATATCGTAAGTATTTTAATTTTTAAATATGTCATTATAATTTATCATTATTTAATTTTTAATAAATATTCAAAAAAAAGAAGATATAAAACCATTACTATCGTGATTTTAAATAATTGAAATTATATTTTGTTATCATACATTTATAAGGAAATTTTATTGAAACTAATTTAAATTTTATCAAGCTAAGCGAAGAATATACATCGTACTTTGTCCTTTTCTAGTACCTATATATAGTGCAAAATATGGAGAAAAATTATTCGAATAAAGGACTTTCTTATAGTAATTTTTTCATCTAGCCGGAATTTTAAAGAAATAATGGGAAACTATACGAAAAAATTGTGAAAAAAATCCGAAATTTTTACTAAAACTTAAATTAACTTAAATAGATTTTCAATTGAGGAACCCGTTTCCACTGTACTTATATCTGGCAACATTTTATATACATTTTTTTTAAATTATTCAAAGGATAATTACTTTAAAACACCTAATTTTAGTTTTATATTGTTACAGGCTTATACATATTTTATTAATTTATTAAGAATCTCTAGACCTGATATCCCTATAAACCGACGATGGAAATTTAAGTAGGTACGTACTACGTTGTTATTGCAGAGCCGTTCGTCAAAACGAAAAAACATGTTGGATTTAAATTTTTTATAGCTTGTAAATATTTTCAAGATACATAAAAATAATAAAATACAGGAAATACGAATTCGGAAACACTATTTGTATTTAGGAAAGACAATGTCATAGATGAAATGATTTTTACCTTCACTGGCGTTGCACGCTTTTCCGAGCTGATCAATTTGTTCCGGCGTAAATCTTCCCTGTACATACACATGGTATTACAACAAGTTATAATAATGATTTAAATATAAAATTAATAAAATTCGTTAAAAAAAAAAACGTCCTCTGAACGAATGCACGTATAAGTTGTATTGAATCTAAAAAAAAGATCTAAAAAAAAAAAAAGTTTGTACACGAATAATACGCCTGTATTACAGTTGAGTCCTTTAACCTGAAGTTACTCCTAATCAAGTCCAATGAATAACCTAATAGAGTCTGAATTAATATTCAATAAAACCAAATTTTCCATCACAATTTACAAATAGGACTCTCAACATACACATTATTAAAAATTGCTATGTGTATGTTACTAAAAACAATTATTAAAATTAAAATTAAATTACATATATTTGATGTATACTGGTAAGTGGAATGGAAAAATCCTAATATTCAATTATGGGTTTTGTCGGACTCAATTAGACGTATTATCGGATTGATATTCAATCGTATATGTGATTCCTTATGTAAAACTTAACTGTAAAACATTCACCGTGGTTATGATCAATCAGGTATTTATAGTGTAAAAAAAAAAAATAGTTACACTGAAATTCATTTATTTTGAAATTACATTTTTTTATGAAACGATCGACATGGATTCCGCTAATTTAAAGTAATTGTATCTAAAATCTATAGGGTAGGTGAATAACACACCTCTTCTGAAATACAATCAAAGTTCGGAAAGTCGATGAAAACACTTGTCTTAAATTGTTCAAATTAAATTAACTCAATAGTATTCAGTTAAATCAATATTTAACGAAAAATAGTTTAAACTCGTTAATTTTAAAGAAGTCAAAATAAAATAAAATAATTATAGGTACACTATATACTATTTTAACATATCTTTAACTCTTTAAATTTTTAAATAAATAATTCCCACCTTTGAATATAATTGTACACCGAGTAGTCAATAAACTATCGAATAGCACATCATCATTTTGGACTATTCGGTATGAAATATTTTGTATTATAAAAATCACCCTACCTACTTAAATTTCGTTTAAAATACTTGGCCCAAAAATACGATTATTCGTACCAATATACCATTCACAAGCGGCCCATTATTTTAAGTTTGATATTACTTTAAAATTGTTTTAGTGAAAAATATATTGGTTATAAAATTATAACTACTGTTTAATAAAAAATCTCGATCGAAATTTATTTAAAATTACATTTGAATAACGATAAAAAAAAAGTATTGTAATCGAAATATCAACTACGAATTAAAAATAATAATATTGAACGTATTTAAAACCATATTTTTAGTAAATTTAAAATTTAAAATGTATACTACATACAGGTAGATACCTAAATTTATTTAATTAAAAAATATTTAAATTTCGTTTAAATAATCGTTTTTAGATATTGTTTTTTGAAGTATAAATAAATCGTTTACGTTGTTCTTATTTTTTAAAGATTTGCAAATTAAAAATATTTTTCATTTACTATAGGTACCTATATTTTTTATTTTATATTAACGCTTGAAAATCTATACGTACTATAAAACAAAGAGAGTTGTAAAAATACATTACCTATATGAACATTATTCGTTAATTTAGTTGACCTATATTATGTTTTAAACGATAAATTCACTCTTAAATAAATGTGGAATAAAACCGCAATAACGTCGAACGTACGTGGATTACCGGAACGCCGGCCAAAATCGTTTAAAAAAAAAAAACGTGTTTTTCCAACCCTATTCGTTATGAAAACCAAAAAATATGTAACACCCGTTCGAAAATAACCTTTTTTTTTTTTTTTTATCGTTTTTTATCCGAGCGCAATATTTGACCTTGTTTGTTACGGGGTCGGGATATGAAAAGTGCTATGATATATTCCGTTACGCGTTCCATGTCACGTCATTCCTGCACGGAAGTCAAACGGACTTTTATTTTATTTTTTTTTTTTTTTTTTTTTATCGAAATTCAAAAACAAAACGAACGTTTTAATCGTTTTAATCGCGTTTCGTACGGTACTCGTGTCGCAGTGTCATAATAATATTATGTTAGTATATAGTCAAACGGACTAATGTAATATACTTACGGTAACGAACCACAACGGGCTCAACAGCGCCAGGCCGACCAGCAACGATACGAGAAGTTTTGACGAATTCATTTCGCACACTGACCGCGCGACCGGCGGATCGGTCCCTTTTTGACGTTAAACGTACACACACACACACACACACGTCTATATACATATATATATATATATATACGCTCGTACACAGTCAAAATATATAAACACACACACACACACACCGACAATAAATTATATACATATATATATTATATTATATATGTTTATGTATGTGTGATGGATGAACGAAAAAAAAAAAAAACCGTCCAGACAGACTTTGGAATCTGCGATTGTAGACCGTAATAGACCGTGTTGTATATTATAGAGGTTAACAAGCTATCAACAGGTCGTCGATTCTATAAACGCGCGCGCACCAATTGTTATGTTATCGTACAGGGGAATGAAATGAAAAAAAATGTGTACGATATTTATATTATATGCACCGTTAGTCGTAGAATATGAAAAATAAAAAAACCAATCCTCACGATGTATACTTCAACTGGGTATTTTAATAGACAACGTTATACATTATATCTTTTGTTATAGACGGACGTACAAACGAATATTGTATATTGAATGAAAATTACATTATGAGCGTGTTTATGATTAGGTAATGGTAATAATAATAATAATAATAATAATACGATAGGTATACGTTAGCTGCGCGACGATTGAATGTTTTGGCGGACGTTCGACGAACTGGCGACAATACGCTATTATGCACACCGTCCGTCCGTCTAGAGCGGTAGACAGTCCAAAGTCTGCGTAAAAAAAAAATATTCAATATAATATTATGTTATATAGCACATAAATGATTCAAGAAATTCGCTAGACTAAACCGGTTTAGATTTCCCCTTCGAAAAGTAAACCGGTGCAATACTTTTAAGAAATTCGCTAGACCACACCGGTTAAAAATCGAGACACACCGGTTTACTATTTTTCGACCGCTGTAGCGAGGTGGTCGAAAAATACCGATCCCGATCTGTCCCCACCACAAACCTGATTTTCCCCTAATTATCTGTTATCACTAAATGTTATCGATTTTTACATTAAACGTTTTTTACATTTATAATAATCAGGATTTAATTAATATAGGTATATATTTTAGTTTTTTTTTTCACTAAAGATAATCAAGTCGTCTTCAACCTGATCATCGTCAACACAACCAGAATTCAGAGGATGAATAAATACGTCTAATTGGAAAATGTCTGAGGAGTTAGGTATGCTTTGAGTTGGCAATTTTTATAACACATTTAATTTACTAAAACTTATCCTAAAACCTACTTACTAGAAATCGATTGTACTGTATTATTAATGATATCATTGATATCACTGACAACACGATTTTTATTAAGAATAAAATCTTTTACCGTGGCAATTTTAATGTTATTTATTTTTATTTTTATTTAAAACGTCAAAAATTTAAAATCAAACCGTCAATAATGTGATAAGCAGAATCAATGTTATGTGATAACTGATAATAAGAATTATGGAGGGGGTAAACCGATTAATGCAACGAATTTCTAACTAAACCGGTGTATTTATACACTGAACCACAATCATTAATCGGAATCAGTAATCGGGATCGGTAAAGTAAACCGGTTTAAGCTGGCGAATTTCTGGAATATGATCGTTTTCGTACCTAAATTATACACCATTTTTTTTTTTTTTTATATATATATATATATATAAAATTTACATTTTTGGACATAATATACGTGTAAAAGGTTCGTCGTCGTAAATTATTATTGTCCGTTTCGGGGTGCACTACTTGCGTCCCAAATTCTTATCAATAATACACCGGCGTCCGTGAAAGATCAAATACCCAAAATCGTTATCTACGGTGCATACTACTTGCATCCCGAAAAAAATATATCAATTAAAACGTATGACCTACTTGCGTACCTATTTTACACCCTATTTTCCCCGGTCTGAAATGATACGACTACGAGAATAAGTGTATTTTCGTTTTACGATTTATTTTATTCACATTTAATACGCATATAATACACATAATAGGTAACAACATAACATTACAATTTATTAGCAAATAAATAATAACTATAATAATAAGTTAGTTTCTCTACTTTTTTTTTTTAGAAACCCCGTTTTTATTTTTATTTGTTGCTCAAAATTTCACAGCGATAATTATTATCAATGTCTACCTTTTCAATTTATTTAAGCTCGTTTTGTTATTTTAAAATTATGTTATATAATATTGTTGTGTTAAGTCTTAGCCACTCTTAGGTGTCTAAAAATGTGTTTGCTGTATTTTTTTCCTTTTCGAAATTTGAATGATTTATTAATGAAGGATAATTTTCATTTTTCGTGGATTTATTATTGCTATAAACGCATTTTCATCAAATAATATACTAACACATACGTTTATACTAACATATAGCATTTGCTTTTATCATGACCGAAATGCGTCCCAATTTGTGGACGCAAATAGACAATCGTTTATCATTTGGCATTATCAGTGTTAATATTAAAACGCAAGTAATTTGTGACTATCTGTTTACCCCTTTGTCCAAATGGAAACAACAGTTTGGTAATGTCAGATAGAACAGAAGTACAAGGAAAATAAGAAAAAGTTATGTATAGTATTTATTGATCTAGATATGGCGTTCGACATATTTCCTAAAAAGATCTTAAAGTGGACATTACTGGAGAAAGAATTACCAATGGTGTATGTAAATGTAATCAAGTCCATATATGAATAAGGCAAATTCACGAGCAAGTAAAAATGTATGCAAAAATAACCAAGATGATTTTAGTGTCAAAATAGAAATGTGCCATAGTTTGTCTTCGATTCTATAAGTATTTACCTTGGTAATGGTGCATACTGTTTGCAGATGACATTACACTATTACAGATAATATTGCTAATAGGAGAGAAAATCTTAAGGAAGTAAACAGTAAACTTAAAAAGTGGTGAGAAGCGTTTAAAAACAAAGAACTAAGAATTAGTAGGAATAAAACAGAATATACAAAATTCAATAATAATAAAAATGTAATAAATGGTAATAATGATAAATGATGATGTAGAGAGTGAGGTTGGGAGGTACAATTAGTATCTATGTTTTACAAAATGATAATGGCTTTGAGAAAGATTATGACATATAGGATTAATTGTGATGTAGATGGATGAATTGTAGAAAAACGTCAGGCATTTTTTATAATAAAAAGATCCCAATGAGGCTTAAAGATAAATTTTATAAGGTAGTGGTGAGGCCTGAGAGATATAAAATTAGTGTTGGGCAGTAGATATGATGACATAACAGAAAAAGAGCATAGAAGAGATGAGAATGTTAATTATATTTATGCCTGTTTTTTCAAACTATTATTGACAATCATAGTTATGTATATTATAGCTCTGCTCAGAATCGTTTTATTAAAAATAAATGACTTATCATTGTTTTTCAATTCTATAGATCCATGATCCATGATCCATCAATTCTATAGTGCTTCAACATTATAACTCATAATTTTTATATTTTATTTGAATAATTCTACAATAAGTTACTCATTTCCACCAAAAATATCCTAAATTTATATTGAGCAAAATACTAAATGTGTTTATACAATTTAAGTTTAAAAAATGTAAGTGGCTCCAAAAAAAATGTTCATATTCCCCCCAAAGAAAATCCTAAATATGCCACTTGACTCGAAGACTACAATGAAGATTATATAACAATTAGATAACTACTGCTACTATGGTTAACCCCAATTTCTAAATATTGCAAATTATTGAAAAATACTAAATACTATTTCAACATTTTATCAAATCACTCGTTACTATAAGGTCAATATAATAATTATAGATACATATTTACGTAGACAACGATAAGAATTGTTTTTTCGTGAAATTGTATTACATTTATTTAACTCTAATAATGATATACAATAAAATCATTGTTTTCGACAGAAAATTTATTATTGCAAAGCAATTTTGAAAGTATAAATATTAATATTAATAAGTTATAATACTGTATAAAATATATTATGTTATTTGTATGTAAATGAAAAAGTGAATATATAATGTACTTATAGGTTAATTGTTAATTTTTAAACAAATGTTTAAAAAGTTAAATTAAAAAAAGCAATACAAAAAATAAAAAATAAAAATCAGTTGTTTAATTAACTTTATGTAATAAGTAAGATAAGCCATTCAGATGTTTAAAAATCATAAGTTTAATTAACTTTAATAATAATTCTAAAAAGCCAATCGAAGTATTATATATTGATAAGGTCCAAGTGAAATACAGATATTTGTTAAGCGCGTGTTTGAAATAATCATAATTAAAACCAGAAAATTAAAATTAAATGATGTAGGTATATCTACATAGATACGTTTTTAATTTAATCAATAACCGACACGTGTTAGGATAATTTTTTTAAATTGCTAAATCAACATTTAGTTAAACAATTTTTAAATAAAAAAAAACATAATCATACATTTCATTCATGTTTGTTTTGTTTATTTTTGGTTAACAAATTTTCAATAAAAATCTCTTTTTTTTTAGTTTTTACTTTTTAGCCATTTACTTGTTAAATGTACATATCAAAAAATAGCTATACATAAGGCCATAGGTAATATTGTTTTTATCGTTTATTTTTTATTTCACCTTTCTGCGATATTTTCAAGTTGATAAAAAAGCGGTTGGAAGCACTTCATTTGTTGTGTAGGATACTGATAGTGTATAATTTAAAAGCAATTCTATAAAATGAATTTTATCGGAGCTCGATTTCATATTATATTAAAGCTGTTACTGTCAAAATTATTATTTTTTCAATTTGATGACGTCTATGATATCTATTGTTCCAGAAATATATAGTAACTATTTTAATAAATGTATTTGTTATTTAAAAAAAATTATCAATTTATAAAAATGTTCCTTTATAATATGCTTAAAAAACTGGGAAAATTGAAAAACACCTAGAGTCTAGAAAATATCATCTAGGTATATCAAACGAAATTTCTATTAAAAAGCTCATTATTCTAAAATTCCTAATCAACTCCTTCTAACCAAAAAATAGTATCCACATAAAAAACACATAAACATCATTGGAAAATAAGAATTATCAAAGTAATATTTTCAAGGATATTTAAAAATAAATAAAAAATTATATAAAATATGGACCACTTGTAAATTTGTAAATTTTTTTTTACAGGATTCAAATATTTTGTGGCAATTTTTTTAAAATTTCCTGTATATAATTCCTTGATTAAGGGTACACACTAGCTAGTTAATTTTAGGTACTATTAATTTACCATAACATGTAGTTTAATAAGAATCTGTGGATATTTTAATTATTTAGTTAATTATTGTTCATTGAAAGTTTAAAAAAATAATGTTTTAGCTTAGGATCAAATTATTTTACAAAAAACAATTTTTGCGTTATACAACTTTAAAATTTAAAAAAACATACAGTGAAATATGAAAGTATTACTCAAGGATAGGTATCCATATTTTTTTTAAATTTACTTTTATTTTTGTATAACGAATAAAAATTAAAATATACAAACCACTAAACAATAAAAAAAAATGTATTCGATTTAATTGAGTTGAGTTAAATCTGATTTTGACTTTTAACTTTAACTAATTAAGTCATTAACTGTTAATAAACTTTTATCTTTTAATTATTTATTTTAAAAAATGGTCCAATTAACTTTGCTTGAACTAATTACATTTATCATTAACTTTTCCCGCTCTTCGCCTTAAGATGACGCAACACCTACACATTTTCAATGGAAACTTCTCATTAGTGTTCTCATTTTTATGAACATACAAACATGTTAGAAATAAGAAACAAAATACTAACGATAGCTAACAATAGCATCTGACGAATATTTTACATGTGAAATTTTACACATTTTATATAATAATTGTTGTCGACTAGAACTTGTTTTTTGTTTCATCTTCCTACAATATTTTCAAGTTGGTAAAAATGAGAAGTGCAATAATTATCAAATATCGTAATTTTGCAACAATAAAAATGGTGTTGATACAAGATTATTTTTAAATTATTTTTAAAACATATTTAAATATTTTTAAATTGTGGGTTTTTATTTTTGTAAAATGTCATACAAATTGCCAATACAAAACCCCTTAAAAATCGAATCTGCAACGTGTACTGATATTCTCTTAAAAATATGTACATTGTACATATATATATAGTTTATAAATATTCCCGTGTTAATTCCACTTTTTATTATTGTTATAAATAACGATATTTGTTTAAAAAAGCATATACGTGTTTTCGCATTTCTAATGATATATATATGTTGTTTAATTATCATAGGTCAACGATTATGGTACCGATAGAATGATGAGAACATAAACTATAAATTTACACCAGCGTTTTGTAATTAATTAATATTCTATCACACTGTTAAAAGACTTAAAAAAAAAAATTATTTTCAAAAAGCTAGCGTACGATCATAGTTCAAGGTTCTCACCATTTTTTTTTCTTTTTTTTTGGTATCAAAATATTTATTTTGCAATCCATAACATTGGAAATGCTTGAAGGTGGTTCCCACCGTATGTTGAATGGGTTTAAATGGCATCCTCTTATATTTCAACATTTTCTGTCAATTATTTTTGTTTAAAATTGATGTGTATTTTTACGGACCCTACGAATTAAGTACGATACGCTAATGTTTTGATTTTGATCGTTCAGTTTTTCTGTACAATTCTTTTAAAAAAATATAATTTTTCGTAATATTTGACTGTATATTTAAATAAATATTTAGTGAAAAAAATAAATAAAATGTCCTAAGAGTCATTTTTTTTTAATGAAAATACTCGATTTCATAAACATTAAAAATGTATAACATCGGGTGTATTCCCGCAAAACTTTAGTACCATTTTGTGTAATCGTGTCATATTTTATTTAGTACACCTACTCCGCGTAAATTACAAAATAAAGCACTGCACCTGACCATATATTCAATATAAATGTGTAATATAATATATTATATAACTTACTTTAGGATCAATGTTGTATGAACATTTTATGAAGTAATACGAATTTTCACAGACGTCGCCCTTATCTAAATAAAGTAATTGAGTTGTGAGACAAGCGTTATTTAGTTTACTATTATTGCGCCGGTTTAGAATGGAATAGTTCTAAATTTGCCTAATCTTTTTTAAAATTAACATTTTCAATATTATATACTATTGTCATTTTTGAGACAAACATATTTAGCTAACAATAAAATTTGTATGTCCATCGATAAATAAAGTACAGCAATTAAATAGGAATTATATATCGTATAAAATAATATATCACATACTATATTGATGCTTGAAAATGTTCTTTTGAAAAGTAAATATTTACATATATATATATATATATATAATATATATATGTAAATACCACAATAGAATCCTTTCATTCCAGAGCCAGCGTCATAATACTCTATCAATACTAATGATTACCTTCTCCGGCACATTCATTGATAGCTGGTGTTAACACATTCATTGTACTAGGCGGTGCTAACAATTTCATTTTATCAGTAAACGATTTTTTCTCAATAATTCCCTTTGGACTGATCTATAAACGTATAAAATATGATTTTATGTTATATACTCTTTATTATTATTATTATTTTTTTTTTTTTGTTATATTTAAAAATTAGCATCACCACGTTCGAATGTGTATACAAAATTAAAACGAGCTATAATTTAAATTAGAACACCAATGCAGGTACTTTTGATTTTCATGCACAATAAAGAAATCTTTCTCTGTTTTAAAATTTATCTGTTTTAAATTTTACTGTCATTTTATAGAGTTATTACACTTGCATTGGAATCTACTTTTTTATGTGACTTATCAGTCTATTATTAATTAATATAAGGCATTTGAAAAAAACACAAAAACAATAATCGAAAAATTGTTCACTCTTGAACTCGTATACAATATAACTATTGAACTTGTACGTTTGAATAAATGCATTTATTTTATGTTGTTCATAGTAAAAAAAAACTCATTAAAACATACGATACGTTTTTTAAGTATAGACGTTCAATACATATTATAACAACAGTATAAGAATATGTTTACTGTAGATTTTAAGTTTAACCATAAATCAAATATCATTACGATTTAAAATATACCTACAGTATTAATCACTGTCCCCCGATTGAATATTATTACGGATTATAGTTGTATTAAAGATCAAAATATATACTATAAATAGACGATATTTATTCAGTATTATTCCAGCATATTTTCGAACTTTTTAATGTCTTTACCACTATAGGTATAAAAAATAAATATTATAGTATATATTTTAAATAATATAAGAAATATATATTATAAAACTATGGATGTATTTGAAAAATCGCATGTTTTTAATTTTTAAAAAAATGTGTAATTTCAATGTGACAATACTAAAAATAACAATAATTAACTACATACCAATTGCATCGTTTTGAAAACACAGGAGAAATAACACTAAAAAAAAAAAAAAAAATTATTTATTTATTATTTACTTTATAATATGAAGAATAATTTGTGCATATTTTGTAATCGTATAATATGATAAGGCCGTCTCGCATTTATTCTCGTCGTGTAAAAACAAGGTCTGGTTCTATAAGGACACAGTGCATAGTACCCAGGTCCGTTACCAAAGGGAGTCTTGAGGGGGGCGTCTCAGCACCAACCGAAATTTCAGTCAGGCTTATTTCATTTTATACGTAATTTTATCTCTAGCCTCTATAGGCTCTTTACCGACAACAAATAAATATTGTATTTATGATAAATAAATATGTAACACAAGAATGATTTTATTATTACCCACATACCTATAATGCCAGACGACAAAATTAAAACAAAACAGAAAATTTGTGTCTTTCGACCTGTCCCGAACGGTGTCGGTAAACATCAAAAGGTTTTGGTTTTGTTGTTGTGTTGGTGAACATTGTCCAACGTGTGTGGACAATGTCTTAAAAATAACCATCAGGCAATAGTGTTTCAGAAGTTCGTGAGTAGTGTGATAAGCCGATAAGTAAAAACGTGAATACGTTGTTTGTCGTTATGGTTTAGTATCAATTAGTTTGTTATTCAAATATGCCAAAATTCGCAAAGTTAATGATAAACGATCAGTAATACTAAAAGCATATCTCCAATCAGTGTTTTCTTTTTTTTTGGACCAACAAGACATATTAAGTTTTCAAAATATTCAGATGACACTCTTAGACAAATTTTTAAACAAGATCATAGTTCTCCGTTTAAACCAACATCGTCGTTTTGTTGGTTCATTATAATTTTATTTACTACCGGTACATTCCTTTGTTGCAAAGTTCGCCTTATCCAAAAACATCTTTTATTATTATCATTTTTATGTTGTTGTTGTAATCAAGCACCTAGCATAAATAAATCTTTATCGTCTTCAATATTTCTTCTAATTTTCCACATTTTAATTTGTGTTTATCTACAACAAAGGAAGAAATAAACAACCGAAATACCGAATTCTGAACTGCTCGAACGTCAGTGACTGATTGAATGTCTGATTGTTGAAAACAAAAGTTATAAAATTTCAAAACAAGCTTATTTGGTATGGACAGAGAAAAAAAACACAAACCAAATGTTTGACTTTTGTTCATATTTTGTTGAATTTTTACTCAATTCAGTATGGACATATGTTTTGTTTGTGTTTTGTGTTTTAAACTAAAAAATATTGAGATAGTGTTTTGTTTCTTCGACATCCATATAATAATTTTACATCAAAGATAAGTCGTTGCACTCGAAATATGATTCTTAGCAAACTTCGGAGAAATATTATTTTTAAAAAAATAGGTAACCATAAGAACTTTACGTCTTGTTATTTTGTTATTTCCTATGCATTTTACATTATTTCCGTGGTTACAAAAAGGTAGATTTCCTTACGCTTAAAAAAAAACTACTGGGACAATCAAAAAATTACTCCTTAAAAGTTGCAACTAGAACAAATTTGTTCTCGAAAAAGTTTTTTATTCCAAGCCTTCTGCTCGAATCCATTTACCCGAAATAGTGTGTCGATAGTCGATACAGACATAAATCTTAAGACCATGTTAAGACTAATACAATGAAAAATTGAATTTTTAAAACACGAATATTGATCTACATATTTAAATAATTTAAATAATCTCTTCAAGGAATCATTGTTTCGTTTCGAGGACGCTAAACCTCATTTCAACAGAATTTCACTTTTTAAGTATATAATATGCATATTAAAAAATTACATTTAATAAGGGATCGAAGCACATCGCTCGCCGGGTAGATAGTAGTCGTAGATGTATTGAATTTAAAAGAAATGATAGATCATATTTTCTATCGATATAATGATTCTGAGCTGAGCTCTGGGTAATATATATTTAATTATTATATTATTTAAATAAAATTTGAAAAGGCAAATATCTAAAGAATTTAAAAACATATAATAAATATATATGTATTGATGTGTAATAATAATAATGGTACTTACGCGTTTATAAAAAAAAAACTCCAAAATGTACTTTATGGATCACATTTTCTATCAAAAAATGGATACACACATAGCCTAAAATTCCATGCTACGGCATAGTTATATTTTTATCTTTAATATTTAGAGCAATTGTTTCTTTATTTTATCAATATTTTATCAAAACGTGATCTGAAAGCTAAAGTACCAAGTAGTTTATTCAAAAAAAGTGGAAATTTTGCAGTAATATAACTGACACAATACTGCAACGGATAATACTATAAATTATATTTAAAAGATATTAATATAGATATTTATAAGGGCCCTTGGGACTGCCGTATATATTATATCGAAAAATACTATGTTTTATTCCAACAGACCTACAAGATTATTATACCGATATACAAATTTATAACATTTCAATTTTTTTTAGAACTTGCTCGAGAAATTGTACAGAGAATATTTTAAATTTTTTACTATAATAATAGTGGTTTAATGATTCAAAGTTTGCATAATCTCAAACATTAATATTTAATTAATTAGAAATAATGATCGAAATTTTATATCCATCAAGAAGTTTATTGAAGAGATATTAAACTTCATTGTTAAAGTACGCACTGCAACGTTTTAATGGAATTAAAATTATTATGATCGCGTTCGACTCACATAAGCACAAAGCCACACAACAAAGAATAACAAGTTGCCTATATAATAATCCTTATAGAACGTCCAATTTTTAAGAATTTTTGCATCGGTAATTTTTTGTAAAATTTTAAGAAAAATGAAACAATTTAAAATTATTTAAAGTAATTCTAATCTACACTAGTACAATAGTACATAATGTCAGTACAATGATGGTTGAAACATCACGATATTTATATAAAAAAAAAATATATGTTTACGCAATTTTAAACGCAGTATAACTTTACAAGAACATAGAAAAAAATTTTACTATCATTTGAAAGATGAGAAGTTAAACTATGTTTTAAGAACCAAATTTTTAAAAATCATTTTAACAAATTAAAAATATAGCATAGCCATAAGGCGTAGTTGGTAAATTCAATTCAATTGTGTTATTTGTATAAAATATAAAAATAAAACATTATTTTGAAAATCGATTTCTGACAAAACATTGAAAAAGTTTTCATCTTTTAAACGGTCTTCTTGTTTATTGTAGACTTAGTAGCATTCAAAAATAGACCTGTATCAGTACCATTTTTAATTTTTATATAAAGGCAATATTTGTTTAAAAAAAAAACTTGTTTATGCATTTTTTTTTTTATCAACTTGATAGTTTTGTAGATAGTATTTATATTGTATATATTTATTAAATGTTATATATATTTTAACATGTTTGTAAGTTGTTATTGGTGTGGCATCCTCTTACATACATGTACCTACAGTGAATATATTACAAATTATATTACTTTTAAATTTTCATTATCTTCAGGAAATACGCCTTCCTTGAGTTTTGCTAATGTATCTAAAATAAACATAATTATAATTAAAAATAAGAAATATAATTATTATTAGATTAATTGTAAATTGTATTGTAAAAATAATTAAAATATATAAAATAAGTAAAATATTAAATGTAAGTATGTGAATAGTACCTACGTTTTACTGTAAATATACGTTACCTTCTTCAACTGAATGTTTATTGGAGCATACATTTTTCAGCATATTTAAGGTTTTTTTAATGGCTGCTTCTGACAAGTACTAAAGTTGAAAATGAACAAAAAAAAAAATATTACTTTACCTTTACAATCTTTAACGAAATGCTTATGAATATCGTATTTAAACCGTTAGAAGGAATAAGTGACAATTTATATTTATTGTTAAGCAAACTTTAATACTGATAATTTTTACGGTATTTCCATTTAAGTACCTAGTAATTAATAATAATATATTATAATGAAGATTTTGAAATTATTACTTATGGTTCTATATAGTGTATACAGGTGGTGTATAATAAAATCATAAATTAAAATATTTAGTTACCATCTAACAATAAAATAGGATAGATTTATTGGTATTACACCTATATATTTATCATAATATGTTATTGTTAGCTGTTAGTGGTTAATCGTTAACGTACATTTACATTTACAAACGGAGGTAAAAAGAACATAATGTAAACTCGATAAAAATTAATTTAGCTGGGTAGATGTGTTAATGTAATTTCATTAGATATACTATTTGAAATTGACTTTGTTATATCCAAAATCCAATGGCCAGCAGTAAATATGATTAGATATATTTATTTATAAGTAGGTATAAGTCAACATTCAATTTTCAAGTTAATTCAACTAATGCAAATTTCGTACTATTATAATTATTATTTATGACCTAATTAAATTTATTGTAAAAATAGTAAAATACTATTTTAGCTGAATAATTTCTTAAATACTAACATTTTCAATGCGTTCACAAGCGTAGGAATAGTAGTGTAATGGTTACGGCGTCGTCAGCAGATTCTAGGTGCATAAAATTTAGAATTTTTTCAAATATTTACTATTGGTAATATAACTATAATACATAGTTAAAATAACCATAATAACCTAATCATAACTATATGGTTATTTTACCCAAGTTATATAGTTTTCACGATTCAACGCTACAATTTTAGTATAAAATAACTATAAAATTTTAGTATAAAATAACTATAAAATGTTAGTATAAATAAGTATTTAAATAATTATTCCAATCATATTCTATCCGTGTGTATAAAATAATTAAATGTTAATCATTTGTCAGGTTTCAAATGTCCCGTAAGATCGCACAATATAAGCTAAAAACTGAATGTAACCTACAGTGACCGATAGCAAAATGTTTTAAAAACCTGTGTTTAATATTTATAATATGTCTATAACCGAAACTGACAATATTTTGGTTATAAAATTTTTTTTAAAAACTGGTGATCAAAACTGATCAAATTATATAACCATTCGAAAAACTTACAACTGAAACCACTAAAATCGATATAGTGGTTTCAAAACCTTAACAATCTCAACAAACATAATTTAGTAGGTACTCGGTATAGGTACTCACCGCATTGCAATCCGTTAAAATGCTTGCTACGATCGTGATGACGAGAAAAATAGCTGCTGGTGATGTCTTCATTTTGCGTCGAATTTGGTTTACCTTCCTTCATTAAATGCGTATTGTTTATTTTTGCGAATATTTAAAGTAATACCGGCAACCTTCGAACGACGGGAGTTGGCAATAATTACGATTATTAAAAATCATAAAATATTAATAATTATATAGGACGTATATATATATATATATATATAAATATATACTAGACTATATAATAAAAGTACCCGAAGAATGATACAAAATATTCGTAATGAGTATTCTTTAAGGTCAATGAAAAAAATGCGATGTGGTCGTTTTCAATATTTACCCGAAAGAACATTTAATCTTAAAATTTTTAGCCTAATTACTGTATTTATACTATAATACTGTATATTATAATCACTAGTTCCTGAATTTTAATTAACATTAAACTATTAAATACTATAGAATTAACAATATGCAATAATCAAATTTTAACAAACGAATATTTGTTGAAATAATACAATTTTTATTATTTTGATGTATATTATTTTACGGGCAAAAGTCGAAATCGGGCAAGCCTCAGAAATGGCCGGGCAAAAGGCCAACTGCCCATGGTACTTGGGCAAAACATCATATTTCGGCTTTTGCCCGGGCAAACCTAGTTGTGACCAGCAATATTCGGGCAAAACTGTATAGCCTCTAGGTATACATTATACATTTGAATATTAAATATAAATATCGATAATATAAATCTCTATTATTTATTTATTTAATCAAATAATGGCGAAAATGTATACAAATAATGATAAAAATATAATAGTATTATAATGTTAATTTAAAGAATTAAAAAAAGTAAAATACGATAAAATAAATACTATTATTTTTTAAAGTATGTCTCAGCTAATATTTTTGTATTTTTGTTTTATTGAATGTTCCATTCGATTGCCACCACAATGACCACAATTTATATGAGCCATGTGCAATATATCGAACATTTCGTTGAATTTTACAAAAATCTGCATTTTCACCATTATTGATTAAACAAATAAATAATAGCGATTTATTTTGTCCATATTTAATATTAAAATTAACATTTGTGAAATATTCAAATGTATAAAGTATCCCAAGAGGCTATAGAGTTTTGCCCAAGTACCGTGGGCGGTTCGCGTTTTGCCCGGGCATTTCTGAGGCTTGCCCGTTTTCGACTTTTGCCCGTAACATATATATTGTTAAATTAA
The DNA here is from genome assembly GCA_025469235.1 of Pemphigus obesinymphae. Taxonomy (NCBI): domain Eukaryota; kingdom Metazoa; phylum Arthropoda; class Insecta; order Hemiptera; family Aphididae; genus Pemphigus; species Pemphigus obesinymphae. Next base: position 41,799 of record JAIPRL010003586.1, read on the forward strand.
TAAAAAATATGTTTACAATAACGAATTAATTTTGTAAATTTCACAAAATATATAAGTTATAATTTAATAAAATATTATTAAATTGAAAATATATTATGTTTAAATTAACTATTTTGATTAACGAATGGGCGTTTGTTCTACGAAGAAAAAGAAAAAAAGAAACACACAAAATATTTATAATTGATTATATAATTAATAATTTGTATTCAATTAGATAATTTTACCCAGGACATTGATAAAAGACATTGTTAAATCAATAATACGTTATTTTATTTTACTGTGAAATTAACAAATACCTATTTTATTTCTATAACACAGCAAACATTTTATTGGACGTATATATTATTATCAACCATATTATTAAATTAATCTATATTTTTTATTGAAATCGCAGATATGTTTGGTTCAGTGTAAACAAACTGAAATTGCCCAGATATACCGTAAATTTATCGTTTTAATCATAATATACGGTTAAAGAATTTCTATGGAGAAAATAAATTTAAAAAGAAAACCGTGACAACTTGGATAAAACCTTAAATATTTAATATATTTTTATAATATTCAGACACATCGAGTTATAAATTAGATATAATGTAGTTTATAGTGTATTTTCAATTTTATTTTGTAAGTAATTAATCTTCTATGTATAACAACCGTACTACAATATTGCGTTAATCATAGGAAAATAAAAATAAAAAAAACTTAAAAACATTATATAAACTCTTATACGTTCTTCCACAGTAATTATAGTTGTATTATATTTATTTATACATACTTATAATAGTGGTATTGTATTTCGTGAGTCATGGAAACATTATATATTGGATTAGTATTTAATACCCACTGAAAAAAACAAGACAAACAATGTGTTTACGTTCTACGTGATTAAATGACATAAATGAATAAATAATAGTAGGTAGTATATGGTATATATATATATGGTACCTATATGGTGTATGACTTGAAAATCGTTGCGTTATTTTACATGTATATATGAATGGCCAGTTTTCGACGTTATCTTTATACGCTGAACACGATACCTAACTTTTATGAAATTGTACCAATAGCATCGAATTAAATTTTTTTATACATTTGTTTACAATTCAATCAAATACAAACACCTATTTTACGTTTTAATTTCGTATCATTTATCGTACGAGCGTGCGTACTTTGCGCTTTCATTTTAGATTCTGAGCGTAGCGAGGGAGCTATTGGTTGTACAATGATGTTTATTTTTATTTTTTATTTTTTTTTATTTTTCTGTAAACACTTTTTCTACCGGAAGGAGTGCTCCGATCTTTACAAGCTTGCCCGGTTTCCGGTAGCAAATTGCATCTAGTTGGTACTTTAGAGAGGTCATTTTTAAATTTTCTCAATAGTTTTTTAATGCGTAAGGAAAAACTACGAAAAAATGAGGTAAAAACGGCAAATATACGGTTTCGTCAAATCGGGATTTTTCATTTCTTCGTAATTTCGAAAATAATCACTTGAAATTTACATCGAATATTTAATTTAGTAATATATTTACGTTGATTAAGTTTTTTTTAATTTTTTGGCAATTTTGGGCTATTTATAGACATTTTAGTTTTCGAGGTTTCTAAGTCCTTACAGGGGTAATTTTCGGTTTTAAGGTCTAAAAATTTTATACAGCGCTAAATATACATTACTCTAACTAAATTCAAAAAATTTTGAAAATCCGTAGTCACAATTTTTTTTTATAGTCGTTTTCATTTTTTCGACAAATAAATTATCAATTTTGAGGTATTTAAGTCCAAATAGTTGGTAAAATGAGATTTTAAGACCTGGAGAAATTTAGTATAACGTTTGTCGTGCATTAATTTAACTAAATTTACGTAATATTTTGTTCGTTTTCAATATTATATGTCATAAACTGAATATTCAATAAAATATACTGTATAATATTATGTAGTAATAACATGAGTAGGTACCTACATGAAACTGAGCTATTATAAATATATCATATTACATCTTAAAATATGCATAAGGTCACACTAAATCATATTTATTTCTACGTTTGATCTTCAATGTAATGTTAAACATAGGTAGGTACTGAGTAGGTATATATATACATAACTCTTAATATTAATTAATTATAATTAATTAATATTAAGAGTTATGTATACTACACCGAAGCTACGCTCAGAATCGTCTTATTGAATGCAATGATTTATCATTGCATTCAAATGCAATACATCCACCAAGAGTATCCTGCCTAGTAGCGAAGTGCATCATCCATCCATACTGACACCCGACGAGCGAAGTGCTCCCACCGCCCCCTACTGACCGGCTTTTTTTAAAACGTATAAACATTATAGATTTTTCCTTTTGAATTCGTATACCGTTAGGTTAGGTCACATCCCTAAATTGTATACGGTCCGTTATCCGAATACATATATAGTTTTCGTCATATTTTTTCATCTATATTTTTATATACAAGTACAGTTTAACTAATTCGCGCCCTCGACTACATTCGAAAATGCCCATCGCTGCTTTTCCCACTATATTCAAACTCACAAGCCGTCCTCGGGGAACATTTATCGTGAAAACATTGTAGCCAATCATAATTTTAAATTATTATCATTACGAATCGTGTTCGTGTATAGTGTTGTCTGCAAAAGTATATTTTCCGACAAACGTATATGTATAACACGCTCTCATTTCTCTAATTAAAAACACGACCGTGTTTTGCGTTCATTCAGTTTTATTCGTCCCCGTGGGACTGTTCTATATTCCTGCCCCCGAACACTGTACAATATTTACTATTCGAGGGCTGAAATTTCGAGTGTATTATATTCGGAACGACTCGTCCTAAACGCATAGCGTCGTTCTCTCCGCATGCCATAACGAAACTTTACTCCGCGATGATAATGATGTGAAATGTCCTGCGTTAGGTACGTACGTATTTCATATTTTTGCGATGACTGGCGTACACAATTTAGACTTTAAAAATCATCAAAATCGCCACAGGTAATAATACATTGTATATCCATACACGGGCAACAAAGTCCTTTTTAATTAAATTGCGCACTCGCTACATTAATCGTTACATTTATATTATTTAACGGTGATTATGGGCTATATAGTTTTAAACACGACCCACGCACTTTCTTTATATGTTTGTACGTAAATAATATTTCGGCAGCGGATATACCAGCACGACAAGTATAAATATTATAAGCCTAATTGTGATAATATCATATAATAAACATATTTTCTCGGTACTTTTCTTCACTGAACCAAATATATATCTGTGATTTCAATAAAAATATAGATTAATTTAATAACATGGTTGTTAATATACGTCCAAAAAAATGTTTGTCGACTTAGAAATAAAATATTAATTGTTAATTTAACGATAAAATAACAAAACGTATTATCGATTTAACGATATCTTTCACCAATGTCTTGTGTAAAATTGTCTAATTGAATACAAATTTATTGGAATTAACAAATATTTTGCCAATTCAATTATAAATATTTTGTGTTTCTTTCTTTCTTCTTCTTCTTCTTCTTCTTCATAGAACAAACGCCCATTTGTTAATCAAAATAATAGTCAATTTAAACAGAATATTTTTTCAATTTAATGACATATTTTATTATAATAATAAAATCTGTACAAATTATTTTTATTAAATTATAACTCTTATATTTTGTGAAATTTACAAAATATATTTGTTATTGTGAACACATTTTTTTTTATTAATTTAACAATATATACATTAAAATAATGAAAATTGTATTATTTCAACAAATATTCGTTTGTTAAAATTTGATTATTGCATATTGTTAATTC
>JAIPRL010003587.1:0-45606 GCA_025469235.1 Pemphigus obesinymphae
ATTCGTCAATATTTTTACCAAAATTTTCTGCAATTTCCCCCCCCCCCCCCCAAAAAAAAACTGGACAAATTGTTAATATTTTTTTTTTTTTTCTAAGAGGGGCTAAGCCCCCAAAGCCCCCTCAATGGTTGCTCAATATTGTATGTATTGCGTATTATGCATATTAAATAAAAACGGGGACGCGAGTTGTAGACGCGGATGTCACTGGCCGGGGCGACGGCAAACGTTACGGTAAAAAAAAAAAAAAAAAAAAAAAGGAAGAAATGCGAAAAGGTCACGCGGATAGATGTATAGATGGCGACACCGACCGCGCGCGACGAATCACGTACGAAGATCACCGGTCGCGGGGTATTAACCGGCGCGACGGCCCTGGTGGTGACCACCCTGCGTAAAAACATAACCTTCAACTGCACCGCCAACACACATATTATTATGCTTTTATTATTTATTTATTTTCCCGTCTCTTCTCAGCTCTGCTCTCGCGCCGACTCGTTCCGGCCGCCGCGGCCGTCCCTCTCGCACCGTTCCCTCTTACCCGGCGCCGCCGTTGCGTCTCGCCGGCCGGACGCCCGACACACAATGCACACCGCACCACACGTACGACGTACCGTGCCGGTGCGACGCGAGCAGTCTCGTGCGGCGATGCGGCGTACGAAGAAACCCGTCATTGCGATCGCGTGATTTCACCGGCCGACACGCGTATTTTTCCGTCCGTTCCACTGCCGTTACGCCGATAAAACAGTAATACCTCACGTCCACAGGTAAGTGCATCATCACATCACGTTTTGTACGTTATACTCGTTCTACGGTTACACCATGGATAAATGGCGGGTTACACACCACCGTGTCTCGTCGTGTGCCCGTGGTCGAAACCGTATCGCGATAATATTCTCGACCCCCCCCCCTCCCCCGACCCTCACCGGGGCGATTGTGCGAAAACGATCAGGGGTCCGTTGCCGCCGCCGCCGCCGCCGCGACCAAAGATTAAAACTACTGCGACGTTGCGATCCTACACGCTTATACATGGGTACCTACGCGTTATTGCGGGAAAATGGTCCGCGTGCTTGCGTGTTACGTATACCGATGTGGTGATAACAACGTACCTATCATCTCGCGAATCGTGATAACGCGACTTTAGGTGCCCGTATATTGTTACGTAGGTACAATATCTCCGTTCGAATTCGTCATCGATTCACGATAGTGGAAAAAAAAAGTTCAATTTTGTCACGAATATTCCATCACGACCATGGGGGCATATACCGTACGCGTAATTCGAAAAAAACGACATTGATTCGAATCGTTATATCGTTGGGTTTTCTCGGTTTTTGTTACTATTCGATCTGGATCAAATAAAACAAAATATTTACTCGAATGTAATGAAATACTATCCGAAAACGGCCGGATAATATTCACAAACGCCGGCCCGGCGTGGCGGCACGACACGCGGTCGTTCAATGACAAATAGAATTTTGGCACGTGCGCCTGTCGTATTTATTTATTTTCGATGTAGGTACCTATTGATTCTGATTATGTGTAATTATTGTTATCGATTTAGAGACTACCCGTCGGGTGACGAAAAATATCAAAGTATTTTTTTAGATAATCGGACAAAAAGTCCGGGTACAATTTATTTTGGACGATCGGACTAGTCCGTACCCAACTGTTTATTTTTTTCATTATAAGCGCTGTATTTATAAATTAAATTATGCCAGATAGGTGTACCTATAATATAGACATTATTAAACTATAATAATGTTATATTCTGTGCGCGCAAGCCCCCTTTTCCGCCAAAATTCCCTCCCATTTTTTCCCAACCGGTTATGTCGTACCGAATGTGTATAAAAATTAAACAATTATAATTTTGTACTCCGAACTGGATGTGTTATTTCATTTTATATCTATTTAAATCTTAAAAACTTTAATGTAACTTTAAACTTTATTGTACCAACTTTATTATATTTTTATTGATTTTAGATTAAAATATATATATTTTTTAATTGTATTAGGAGTTATAATTTATTAATAATAATTATTATTGTAATATAATAAATAATAATAGTAATTTATTTAAATCTTAATTAGGTACCTACATACCATAATTTTTATTTCGGACTTTCGGACCATCAAAAATTGTGTCCGGGACTCATTTTTCAATGTGAACTTAAGATATGAATATTCATATCGTTTTAGATAGGTATTTTAAAAATTTTCCATATTGATAGTGCATTTATTATATTCTATATTTATATCGAAATTCAGAAAACGTCGATATCATTTCACATAAAAACGTTCAATACGAAATGTACGGAATATGTTTGTATTCGATTCAGTATCGTAATTCGTATTCAAGACGAACCAAGGACAGTTGTTAAAGTGGGGGGGTCACAGGGGGCCCGTCTTCTTACATCTAACGGTGGTTAAAAAGTGTCCCCTTTAACAATTTCTCCGTAAGATACTCTGAAACGCTCAAATTATAACCAAATATCAATTAATATAATTCAGAATTCCTTTAAAATTTAACTGTATAGTTTTTACTTTTTTTTGTCAAATACATTATTTTAATTTTATCAAATGTATTTAATAAAAATCTCGGACTAAGAAAGGATCTTAAACCGGTCCCACACGACTAGTGTAATTGGCCAACATACACCCAGTAGTGTTACTTTAAACTTCCTTATTTTACTTTAAAATACATATATGTATACTAAGATAATAATAATATTATATACATATTATAATTTATAATATAGAGTATAATATATATTTTTATATACCTATGTTACATTTTTATGAATTTCTGTTATTTAATATTAAAAAAGACATATAGGTACCTACTAAAGAAAATACAATTTATGTTCCTATATTTGAGTAATTTATAATTGTTTTTAATTTTAAAATAGCGTTTTATTAAATAACTTAAAATTGTGCTTCATACCTATATATATATATATATAGGTACACAGCATGATTTTTTAAGCATGCTCACCCCCACTTTTAACCGTTTGTAATGCGTAAATTTGAATTTTTTTCCTGTTCAATTTAAAGTACTTACATTTTTGTGAAATAATTAATTTTTAATTTTTTTTTTTTGTTTTCTTAAATGGCAACCACTCCTTACTCGTATAACATTATTATTATTATTATGAAAAAATATATTCACTTTCAAAATATTAAATTTTTTAAAAAAAATCATTTATTTCATAAAAATGTAGTAGGTATTATTAGTGCTTTAAATGTTACATGAAATAAATTTAAAATTTTGTTAATTATTCGCGGTTATTAGTGGGGTGAGCAATGAGTATGCTTAAAAAAAATTACTCTATAGGTATATATATATATTACATATACATTATCATACTTGTATGTATGGAATGCTCATAACTATATGGGGACATTAGTTCCCTCTGGAATTTTTCCACTTTAAGCCCTGCTTAATGAGCCCTTGACGATTTACAGTTTTTAATTTTCAATAATAAAGGTTCGTATATTTTAAGTTTTTTGTTAAATTTACTCGTATTATCGTTTTATTTGACAGTATACTGGCTATACTGCAGTTGACAATTTTTAAAAATATTCCTTGATGTATTCCAATGTATTTCTATGGGTACCTAATCGTATTTTATCTATTATCTTGATTACTAAAATGTAGATTAAGTAGGTACCTAGGTATATCAACTTTTCATTATTATTTTTTTATATGAGATGAAATGTGTCAAAATCTACAACAATTTCGAAATACGTAAAAACTTTAAAATTACGTAGACGGCGGATAATACAAATAACAGACCAACTTTAATTGCGCGAAGTCAAAGTCCAAACATCCATCTTAAGCCGCGGTCACATGGTGATAAGTTGAACGAGATAGTTGCTGTAACGAGAGCTACTGTCATGTGTGTATCATCATGTGAACAGGGCAATAGTGGCTATTGCATTTTCACGACAGCAACTTTTACATTTTCATGCATGCTAGTGCAAGAGTGACTATTGCGATAGCCACTTTCTTGCATTTACTTGCATTTACCGTGTGACCGTAGCTTTACATATAATATATTGATTATAGGTAACTTGTAAATCAAACATTTTATAGGGAAAGAGTCGTGCTAAAGATTTGGCTTGAATGAAGAAAAACTTCCAAATGCAATTAGTACTTGTAGATACTTACTACATATATAAGTTACATAATTTAAATTTAAAAAAAAAACATTTATCATTAATTATCCCTGCAGCTATATTATAGGAAATGGAGGTAAATATTTTATTTGAATATAGATACCTAAATGAACCATAATATTTATATATTTATATATTATTTATAAGAAAGGGTTAAAAACAGTAACACGGGTAGATATTATTATGAAACATTGCTGGTATAATTGAAACACGTCACCGGGTCACCCTACTGTAAATTGATACGAGGGGGATGTAAAATATTACGAATAATAAATACTTCCATAAAATATACTAGGTAAACAAAAATTTAACAGAACAAACACCTACAGCATTCATTATTAGCAATTATTATCTACTATGGTAAAAGTACGATTTCGTACATTTTACCTTTTTGGGAACACGATTCCATATGCTCGTTCATTCGAAAACGATACGATTCCGTATATGAAAATATACTTATATTTAATATGCATAGGTATATCAAATTATACATAATATATTTTATTTATATTCGACCGAAAAAATTACACTTAAACCGTTTTTAATTTAACTTGTTACACTTACTCGACGAGTAAACATCACAGCAAGTCGGGGGGGGGGGGATATTTTCGAATTAAACTGTCAGAGTAGGTGAAGCGAGCGAGTGACCCGACCCGGTTAAATAAATATTTTGGCGAATTCGTCCTATAGCCATTTTATCGTGGCAATGTTGCTAAAATTAAAATATCTGTTGTAAAAAAGAAAAGAAAAGACATTGAATAGGTATACGGAATCGTGTTTTACTTACCTACCTACCACTAATTGGTAGGTAAGTATATATTTACTTTTTATATTATATTAGATTTACCTATTGTAAATGAAAATGCATTACGTACGTAGGTATATTATATTGATAACGACATTATCTACTAAGTTCAAACTTTTTTTTGAACGATTGAACACAATATACCTTCTTAGCAACACGGTTGAGTATAGAATATTTCAAGCTACGTGCCGTATCCGATATTCTCACAATATTATTGAGCATATTATATTAATGTTGATACACATAATTTTAAATTTTAAAATTGTTTGATATAACACTGTAACATCCACTTTAATATTATAGTTTATGAATATTAATTAATACGCGCGTTATATTATGGTATTATGGTAATTGCTCACAATGCTATGAAACGTTACTAACATAATATATTAGTATATATTCAAGACCTTTTTTATTTACTTCTTTTAATTTTTTTAAAATTACGAAATAAGATAGTATACAATTCTACACAGACTGTACAATGCAATTGTAGACAATTTTGTCAATTATTAACGTACAATCAATAAGCATATTATATTAGGTCATTATGCATGTTAGCATATATTGTATACAATAAAATATGTCTGGTAACACGTTTCGTTAATTTTTATCGCCACGTTTTTCTTTTATTGACAAATCAACTATACTACAATCGCCGTATGCCTCGTATTTATAAGAATTAATACAGTAAATCCATAACTATGAGTTATATTATAACATCATTATCGCTTGTTAGGTGGTATTTTTCTCTGTATTTTGTACACTTACTCAATCTTTCGATTTTCTCAATAGTTTTTTAATGCGTAAGGAAAAACTACCGAAAAACGGTAAAAACGCAATTTCGTCAAAATGGAATAGGTATGCTTATTTCTTCGTAATTCCAAAAATAATAGTCTTAGGCTGAGGTGCATAAAAATCAATCTGTAAATTTATTACCGGCTCTGTAGCTTATTCATTCGGTAAGTTTTATAGAGTGTGCAAAACTTAAAAGGTGTTGTATAAAATAAATTTGTATTTTAAGGTTAACCATGAATACCAAATAAAATACCACACTTTACGTGATAGCTGTAGGTGTATTGATAGTAGGAACAGGCCGTAAGAAAATTATAATCAGTAGATAATTCCATAAGTTTAACCTTATCCATATTAAAAAGTTACAACGAAAATCGCTTCTTTAACTTACAGATTTGTAACCTATAATTTACCGAGCCATTAATAGTGTATTATGTTGTTATGCAACACCATATTTTAATTACCGAGCCGTTAGTACGTTAACGGTCTGTAAACCGTCTGTAAGTAGCTAATGAACGTTTATGCAACTCGGCCTCAGAGTCTAGAAATTTACACCGAATATAAAACCTTATACTATATTAATGTGTAAAAATTTTGAAATAATTTCTTTCAATTTTGTCCTATTTATAGCTATTACAGAGTTCGAAGTATCTAGTCCATAAAACGGGTAATTTTTATATTTATTATATTTAAGTTTATTATTTATTTTATTGTACTCGCTTGAAATTTGAGAAGAATAGATTTGTAGTAATAATCCTGATGAACACATGAAGTGTGTCAGATTAAATTAAATATACGACCTCTTATACCTCAAATCTATGTCCTATAGGTATCAACATTTTTTATTAATAAAGTACTTACGAGACACCTATCGACACTTTATAGCTTTTAAGTTATTCTATACATTTCAAAATATGTATAGGCTTCGTGTACGATAAAGTTGATATTTTTCAGTATTATATTAAGTTTATTAGTTTAAATTTAAAATTAATCATTTTTACTATTAATTACTGTTGTCATTATCGTTTCCCTCAATACATGTTTTATGCAATTTGTACACTTAAATTATTTCCATCCATTAAATGCAGAACGCGTATTTCGATATTTTTCTGTCCTTGAAACAAACTATAAAAAAAATTATGATGTAGATTAAACAATCTATTAACCTGCATATAATGCATATAATAGAGAGTAGAGGCACTTATAGTTTCGTGGGATACGATATTGATGTAAATGCCTCTATCGATCCCTAGACATGCCGACAAATTCAAATCTGTTTTCCAATTTAAAATACGACTTTCCAAAGTTCTATAATTTTGTCTAGCTTTTAGGTCAATTGTAACCGTGATTACACAGCAATAAAAATTGGTACTGATACTGGACTATTTTAAAATTACTTTTAAAATATACTTCTTTAAATTGATGAATTTTCAGTTTTTCTTAAAATTTCATGAAAAAATTGCTTTTACATAACGCCTTACAAAGTGGTCGTGTAGTATCCTCTTAAAGCAATTAAAATGTGATACATCAATTTATATGTATTTTTGAAACTATATTGTAATTCTATTTATTAGTTATAATTACAATAACAAAAGTTATCCTCATAGGTACCTTAATTACTTACTTACTTAAATTAGATTTCATAGGATTTAAAAAAAAAGCTATATATACTGCGAAAAAGAATTACACTAATTCAATCAGATAATAAATCCAATTCAATACATTTCACTTACCTATTTATTTTATTGGTGTAAATATTAAGTATTAAAAAATTGGATTGATTTAAATTTTAAATTGATTTTACTTTGTAGTTAGGTAGTACTTATTTTCTGATAATGCTAACGTTATATAAATTGATAAAAAGATACGTTATACTCGTTATTCTTAAGAGGTTATGTACATGCAATTTGAATTTAATTTTAAGAAAAATTAAACAAATGTTAGAATTTTTAATGTTATTTATATATAGATATATAGGTAAACATCTAAAATTTGTGATCCGTGATCAAAATATAGTATTTTATTATAAACGTATACAGTAGGTAATTGAGAAATGTTAATTATTCGTTTTAAAGTGTTTATTTTTCATTTGTGTTTATTTTAAAATTAAAATCTGATTATTATGGAGAATTGGTATTGAAAATCACATAAATTGATCCATAATAAAGGTTTTTTTTTTTAAAACACCCGAATAAATATCATATAACTATAACCAAAAATGACTCGTAACTCGTACTACCCGAATTCATACCTAATCCAAATTATTTTTTAACACCCGAAACCCGAATTATGAATTCGGATGCAAAGCCCTGCTTAAAAGTCTTACTACTGGAGCTATAATACTTAAATACCTACCGAAATATTATACAGCCTATTATAATAGTAATGATTTATTTGAGGAATATAAAAATGTACAATATTATGCAATAGGAATCGAAAATGCGTAATAAAAATTATTCTATCTTGATGAATTAATTATAATTTATGATGATTAGTATGTGCATACTGAATATTATGATGCATGTCATAGGTATATATTATATCAATATATGATAATTTATACTGGTATGATTATTTTGCATAATGTAGGTATAGGACCTATAGGTAGTACTACGCCTATCTAGATATACGTTGTAAGTTATATTATTATAATTTTGTATCTATAGTGAGAAGTCTACATCTAAAATATTCAAATTTTGCATTCATGTACTTATTGCAAACATGTTTGTGGTTATAGATTGTTATTTTTCTATTATTTATAAAATACTTCAATATGAGTCTTTGGAGTTTGGTTGAATTTTTTCAGACATTTTTAAAAATATTTAAAGTCGGACAATAATTTTAAAATGGAGAAATTAAGTTTAAATTAAATGAAAATGGCCCTACGAAAAACAAATATAGAAAGACTTTTAAAAAATATTGTTTATGATTGTAAATTTACAAACGTTTATACATTTTTTTAATAATGTATAGATATATAGGTTATAAATAGTTTTAAATAGGGCCTAAGGTTTTGCGTGGCTCTGGGCAAAATCGCTTAAAAAAAATCATTTACTATTCGCGCGAGGCACTGGACTTGCACGCTTTACATATTATATGTAATATGTAAATTTATAAATTTACAAATAATATAATTTATAAATTTATAAATATGTAATATTATATGTATAGATGGTAATTTTCGAAAAACGTCATCGGATCAAATGACGTAGAACGTTTTTAATATCGATAAAAATACGTGACATGTACATATAAAACGATTATTGATAAATTAATTAAAATATACCTATCAAAATACCATTAATTTTAATTGTATTTTAATAGACTAAATATGATATACTATAATCGTAGGCGATAAGTAAAATAAATTCTTCTAATTTTGGTATGCACACCAATTAAATCGGGTCTGGGTTAATGACGGAGTCATTGATGTCTTAAATTTAAATATTTCTGTTTATTGCATATACATTGGACACAATAGAAGATTTCCGTGTCGCGTAATCAATACAATGTAAATGTGTACACGATAAGGTTCTAAACTTCTAGATGACTATATTGATCCATTATCGTGATTCGTGAATTAAAATGAAATAAATTGCTAATGTTTTATCACCGGTCTCTATTATTATATTACATTATCTCGTATCTCTATGTATAAATTACAATATATACAAGTGTTCATTATTAAATTAAAAATTAATTGTATATATGATAGCGCAGGGAAGGGACAAAGATAGAAGAGTTGTTAATCAATAATTAAGTGGTTAATCATATTATATGTCACAGACTGACGTAAATATACGTCATACAATATGTTATCAATAACTAATTACTTATCTGTTATCAGTTATTAGTTATCATATAGTTCGTGGTCTAAAATTTAAAAACACATTTTTGATTAAATCATCAAAAAACATACAGCTCGGAGTTCGCCATAGGTATACGGCCAAAAGTCGACATACGCGCGCCTACACGCTATCTCGTTTCGTTCGCACGATGCGTTCGATTCGACTACCGGGTAAAATTATTTTTAACCTAAAACGCTAATATTTATTCAGTTAATATTGTGTTTATAAAAAAAATTTAATTTGAAATTATTTTACTACACTTTCACAGTAAATATCAACTCGAAAAAAAAATAAACCCAATTTATTTACCATTATCTCAGTGGAGCGATGGATCTCTTGGGTTTTCGATGATATTTATTTTTATTATTTTCTGGAAACAACTTTTTCATTACCAAAATTGATCCAATCTTTTCAGGTTTACACTTTTAAAAGCAAATTTTGGTATATGTAAGAAATAGTTTTTAACGCGTAAGAAAAATACTAGATAAAAAGAAGGAAATTGGGAAAATAATAGTTCTAAAAATTATAAATTTTCACAAATGTATGTATTTTAGTAATATTGACATTGGTAAACATTTTTCAATTTTTTTACAGTTATATCTATGCATATACCTAATAATATTACACATCCATTACTTGCAATACTCATCCATCGAGGTATGAATAGCCTTTTTAGCTAGTGGCTCACTACTTTTTATCTTCATGATTTTTTTTTTCTTATTTTTAATGCCAACCTATATTTTAAACTTCCTATTCCAACACAGAATCTTTTCTGGATATTATTATGTATATTGAATATTGAAACAACAGGATGTTATTTATTTAAATTTAAATTTTATAAAATGAGTGTGTTTAAACTGTTTATAGTGCGTTAGAAAAAAAAATATTCCTATTCTGCATACATCTAAACTTAAAATACTTTTAAGTTATAAATTATAAACTGTTGTTTTGATATTGTCGATATTTACACGAAAAAGTAAAATTCACATAATGAAAATAATATAATATAATATAAAAAATCATTACACGTTTAGTTCTTTGTATGAATCGATTAAAATATTTAGTAGTTAGCTATTATAATCAATTCAATTAACATTTCAAAAAAATATCCATAAACACAAAAATGTATTTGTTTTATGCGGGGTCAGGGAACCGTATCAATTTTTATCAGTTACGGTTTATATTTTAGAGATGTGGTTTTCGATTCAGTGAAATAGTGGTTTTGTTTAACAAATTTAAGTAGTTAAATTAAATGGTTTCCATAAAGTTGATACTATAAATTTCCTAGTAAATATAAAATAATGTGCAATTTATAGTAATTTATACTACTTAATTTTTTTTTTTTTAATTTTTAGTTTTAATTTTAATTTTCTGTTTGTAAACTTTAAATTATCAGTTTCAGTTTTAAATTTTTTAACGTACTTAATCGATTTTAGTGAACCTGTTTGATTCCGGTTCCTGGCTCTACGGTCCCAAGACTCGTCCTCTAGTATATATATATATTATTCAGTCCGTCGATATAAATAATTCCGATCAGAACAATAGACCAGTTGAATATAATAATAAATAACGATTATATTAATATTGTACATAAAAAAAAAAAAAAAATCTTTTTTTCTAAAAACCGCAAATTTGCCGACCAAATCGCAGGACTCGGAGGCGGCATGTACATTATTATAATATAACCCACGCAAATCTAAAACCACCTGTTGAACAATGATCTTCAGTTACTCCACCTACCCGTACAATAAAAATAACTTCATAACCACTTTACATAAATATAATATAAATTATATACTTGTACCAACATGTATAATATATAAAATTATATTAGTACATTTGTCTATTCTATAGTTATTATTCTGCAGGTTAATATCATACTCAGGAACCTCATCAAAACGGCGATCTAAAATCGTTTTATTGCGTGATCTATAATTTGCCTACTGAATTACTATTAAAAAAAAATATGCAAACTTCAATGAAAAAATTAAAAAATTTTCATCATCTCTCTCTCTGTATACATACTATGTAATAATCTTCATAGGTCAGTAGATTTTCCTTTTTGTCTACTAGAATTATATTATTTTAAGTAACACTTATTTAGTGTACATTCATTTATTTACTAGATATTTTTTTTTTTTTTGTGAAACTGTGAATTTGTTAAATATAGATTTGCACTATAAGATACTATAATACACTTAAAAAACTACATCGTATAATATCATTTACTTTCTTACACCTATTACCTACTATTCATTGTTATCAAATACTCGAAATGAAAGAAACAACTTTGTAAGTATTATTCGATTATATATTAAGCGTAATATTACATTACTCTTATATCGTTTATTAAAAAAAATAATATTTTTTTAAATAATTTATAAATTTTTTGGTAATAAATTATTTACCCTCAAAAAACTATTAAAATAGCTTGTACCTATATGATAGTTTAGAAAAGTGCATTTTGAATGAGTACAATTTATTTGAATTAGTTTAATTTTAATAAGATCAAAAATGGGTAACCTCAAGTTTGAGATCAGTTAAAGCTGGTTACGAGATCTTTTAAGAAATTTCTATGAATGGTAAACTCGTTTATAGTTGATTTAATTAATATATATATATATATTAATTAAAGAGAACATTATAAATTAAAATTAACTTGAATTTTTCAGTAAAAAGTTGCTATTTTCTAGCTTTAAATTTTTTTATTAATTACTTTTAGATTTTAAGCAGAGCAATTAAGCTATTGGTTTAACATTGATTTTTATTGATAACTTATCGGATAGAAAGAATCGTGTAGGAGTTTTGGAATATAAAGCTTTTTTGATAGAAAATTCGTTTTAAATGGTATTTCCCAGAGATCATTTTTAGATTTTCCCTTGAATCTTTTTTTTTCCGACAATTATACGAGTAGTTACATTATTATACCAGCCTCCGCTTTAAATCATTTTATAAAATACAATGATTTATCATTAATTTCAATTTTAATAAATCCACAAAAAATTACCTCTATTAAATACTAACTAGAATGAATCTCCTATCAAAAGCCTATATACCAGAAAACTCTAACTTTACTCATTTTGCCCGAATAATGCCCATTTCAAAATCTCTAGGAATCCTATTAAACGGTTTCTGGAGATCAATTAATACCAAACACAATTTCCTTTTCTTTTCTCTACACTTCTCTATTAACTATCTTTTACAAAATATTAACTCCATTGTATGACCCCGCAGGCATAAACCCAAACTGATTTCTCTTAACAAATGTCTCACTTCTTACTCTTTTATCCAGGGGTCAGAAACTATGGCCCATGGGCCATATCCGACTCGTGAACAAGTTTTAACTGGCCCCCCAATGGACGATAAAGAATCTAAAAATATATGTGAATATTTCACTACAGTATCGTTAGTTTTTAAATTGTTTGAAATAAATAGAAACAGATTACCCAGATTTTACTGCATATTTTTATCATATTTACAGCAATTTGATGGCTCAGCAATGTTTTTTATCACGATTTTTTGAGATAAGAAATTAAATTGAAATTTTTTCAATTGAAAAGAATTAACCTTTGTTTGTAATATCTAGCAGATTGTGAACTGGTTTGGAAATTAGCTTTTTTGTAAACACAAACTAGGTATGTAAAATTATTAATCAAAAATATATACCTATATATTTTAATTCTTGTACCTATATATTATATTTCTGTAAAATTAAAAATAATTTGTGTTTATATATTTTTGGCCCGCTACGTGCGTTTAATTTTTCATATGGCCCTCGAATAAAAATCTTTGGAGACCCCTGCTCTTATTTATAACCTTTTCCCAAATCTTCATACTGTGACTCATAAGTTTTATCCCTCTATAATTCCTACATTTCTGTAGATCTCCTTTACCCTTATGAATATTTTTGTCACTTATCAATACGAATTATCCTTCGTATATTGTACAAAAAAAAAAAAATAATAATAATAAATTATGAGTTTAGTAGAGGCTCCCTATTTTTTAAAATGCCCTATATATAATTCCGTATATATTGGTCAAAAAAAGCTTATAGTATTCATAAATATAAATAATTCTACAAGTAACTCAACACCAAAATATTATAGTATTCACTATTCATATTATTATTTTTAAGAGATACTGAAATTAATTAATTAGACCTTATTAAAAGTTTTTAACATCACAACAGTTCTAATTTTGACTTACAATTTATTATTACAATAGCTTTTTTTTTTTTTTTGTTTCGAGTTTCTACGTAATTAGTTAATAGTATAGAACAAAATTTACTGACTGAAATTATTCGTGAATTCACTATACAATTTTTTATAGGTACTTATAACAATTATTTAATAATAACTTGAATTGTCGCTATAATATAGTGATAAAAATATAATTTAAAATAGAAATCAAATTTGATTATCAGAAATTATTTTAACTGTATGCAATTAATAATAAATAGTAATTTACATTTGCGTATAGTTAACGTACCTATATAATTATTCAATACTGATTAATTTGAACTTTAGACATATACCTAGTTTTAAAAGAAATATACCTAATAAAAACAAAAACGTGTGCACAAGTTAAAAATAACGTTTATCTAGTTTAGTTAGTTCACCCATATTCTAAATAAATATATATTCTCACGTACATAGGATATAGATTATTAGTGTTAATACAATGTATATAATATATATATATATATTTAATATGTACCAATTTTTTTATCAAATGCTTATTATAATCTATCGTATTCATTACAAAATCCTTCGAAATTAAATTATAAATGCATTTATCTCTGTGATTACTGTGAGAAGAGGTGTAGTTATGGAGCGTGAACGTGACATAACAAACCTGGTGATAACACAACAATGAAAATTTCACCGATACAAAACTGTTTTTAAATTACTTAAAAAATATATTTAATTTGTTGGATTTTCATTTTTATAAAAATTGTCTTATACACAACCCCTTAAAAAGCAGTTATGTTACGTTCTCTTAAATACTGAAAGTTAAAATTTGAAAATTAATTATTATTATAAAGCATTGTACCAACATAATTGCTTACGCTTTTTCCTGTGATTTTCATGTACTCGTAATGTTGTTAGTATTTTAGAACTTAACGCGTACTACCTAAATTGTGTAATTTAAAAAATATATATACGTTTATATAAACCGAACCGGGTCACTCGTTCACTTCGCTCACTTGGAAAGTTTAAATCGAAAATATAACCACGTTGAGTATAAATAATATTAATAATTAATAATAACATTGCGCAAAAAATAATGTATACTCAATCGTGTGATTTTTAGGGTTATTTTGATAGTTTATTGTTTGCTAACAAACGTAGGCAATCGCGTCCTCGCAAACATAAAGGTATACACATACTGTACGCAATTGTACGTACTGTACGCCTTTTCAAATACTTGCATTCTGAAATAAGTACATACAATTTATTTTCAAATACTTGCATTCTAAAATAGGTATGCAATTTATTATACTTCACCTGTAAAGTTTAAAAAAGTGGACTTATCTGGTTGATGCATCGGACCCTTCAATTATTATCGAAATTATTAAAAGTAATTGACATGTTACTATATTAATATTATTTTTACTTATGGTCACTATCAAAAAGCTTATACTGTCGAATAGTATTCGATAGTCGTCATACAAACTATACCAATTCAACTACCGAATAGTTCAATAATACTCTATCGAATAGTTCGGTAAACTATAATAATAATTTATTTTTCATATAATAAACATAATAATAGTAGGTAATAGTTTTTTTTGTAATTTCGGTATTAATTGTGTAATAAATATTAATGTTATTCTACATAAAATACGAATTATGAATATACGATTATGTATGTATGATCATTTGCTTAAAATTTTTAAAACTCGTACAAAACTAAAACCTCCAATTATAAATCACACATGCGCGAAATCATAATAACTTTTGGAACACTTTTGCCTGTTTTGATTATTTTTAAAATCGTATCTATTACATTGTACTGAGGTTATCGTATTTGTCTTGTGGAAATAAAAATAAAATAGTACTTTTTTTATACAATAATACTAAAAAAAAATTTTGCCATTATTTTCATATTAGATACATATTTGATTTTTAATGATTAGTTAATAATAATATTGACCACAAAGAGAATTTTTTTTTTATATTTACGTAATTATTCTATAATACTTAGATGTTATTAAACACATATTAAATGTCAAATATATTATATAATTGAGTAATCCATTGATTATCGAATAGTTCGGATGTTATCGATCGATAGTTTTTAAGTATCTATCGAACAGTTCGATAGTGTCCATCACTAATTATGTTTATGAGACCCGTGGTGAATTTGGGGAGGGACGCAGGAGTACGGAGCTACTCTTCATTTTTTCATGTTTAACAGCGTACCCTTTAATTTATTTATCAAGGAATGCAAGGAACGCAGTGCTTAATTAAATTTTTATTTAATATTTTTAAAAATTATAATTTTTTTTTTTTTGGAAAAATCGTGAAATTACGAAAATGAATGGTTTTTTTCCTTATCACATAATAAGTTTTAGATAAAAAACATGATATAAAATGTTGAATAGTTGATCTTATTAAATCATATTGGTATCATCATATAGGTAATAAATAATCTTCATTATCCGTGAATGGCTAAAGCCTAAAAGTATGGCGAAATCAATGCGACATCGATAAACTTCATTTCGGTCTACATCTACAACTTCCTGGATTATTCATTTAAAAGGAAAAGTGTTAAATTATTTTGAAAGAGGAATGCTTAAACTATGCTACTTGAAAATATGTGACCCAACAATGATGTAAAAAAATATTTTCTGTTCATGTTATATAATAATCTAAAATGTTTTTAAAAATGTTCCCTGATTAAGAAACTTTTTATAGGGGGTGTGGGGGACGAAGTCCTCCATGGCTTACTTTTTCTTTAATCTCGGAATGCTGATTTTTTAACTAAGCTCAGAGTCCGTCCTTTTTTTTCCAATTCAACCACTGTATGAGACTCAATTATAATTTGACCATATAATATAAATTATATGCAACTAACTTAATCAGTTTGGTTTCATTATAATATTTAGACACATATATAATCAGTTTATTATTTTTACTTTAATTAATTAGGTATTGTAAACAAATATAAGTAGTCAATATATTTTGCATTTATTTAATGAGCATCGAATTGTAGGGACTTTTTAAGAGGTTTTTAATTGGTAGTGGGTCATATAATCGCCTTTGGAAATGTTTAAATTCGCTATACGCCACTGGTAATAGTTGTTAGGTCCATTATCCGACAACTATATAAAATAACTCCAAGAACTTCAAGCATTACCACTGCTTGACTAAATATGTATAGGAATTTAATAAATGAAAGCACTTACTCACTTAATAATAAATAAAATAGTGAAACAATTATTAGTTTTTATGGGCTATTGTATTTTTTCTCTTCTTACGAGTTGCGATAAATATAAGTTTATTCATATGAGTAGTGCAGTATATGAATGCCTATTAAAAATAATTAATAATAATTATTATTATTATCTATATTTAATTGTGGACATAAATTAGTTAAAATGTTTTGTCTTTTTAAACTTTTAACTCAACTTATAGTTAATTATTTTTGCCATTAACTAGTTGTATAATAATTAATTCGGGTGGTTTAAATTGTCATTGCATTATAACTTAACATTTTACAGTTAACTTACATAATTATTTATGTTAACGTATAATAAATATAGCGAACAATTTTAACCAATTTCCAGAAAAATAAAAAATAAACATCATTGTAAAACCATTATAACCATTACACTCTGCTTGGAATCTAAAATACATTAAAAAAAAATACCCTTTTTGTGTGCGTGTATTTTTCGATACTTTTTCCTTGAGCATTTATTAAAAGTGTTGAAAAATTATTTTCCTGAAGTTAAGTACCATCTAGATAAAATTTGCTATCGAAAAATGGGTACTCATTGATCAAATCTTCTGATAAAAAAGTTGTTCACGGAAAAATGAGTAAATAAACATCATTGTAAAACATTGCTTCACTCAGAATCTAAAATGAACTTTTTTACTGAGTTGGTTTACTATTGACTTTAAGCTGAATTAAGCTAAATTAGAAATTTAAGGTGAATTAGACTTCACTTAATTTGAGTTATTTTTTTATTAACTTGTCCATCTTTACCTATATATGGTTGTTTAGTCTATTTCACAATAATTCGTTATTTAATAATTATTGTTTGACGGCCATCAAAGTTGTGTTCACAATTACTGACGTTGTCGAATTAAACAAAATATTATACTGCGCATACCTACCACTAAATACAATTTATTATTTAGATATTATGTTCAATTGACGATTAGAAAAGTTTATGATTCGATTTGAGTGACCATAAAACTAATTATCATATTGTCATCTTCAACTTACTGTTTTTGAGTAATATTACACTTTTGCAATAAGTGTTTTCTACATATTTTTTACGGGACGCGTGATCAGAACACATTATACGCAATGTTGTATTGACGTAGATGTGTGTTGAGTTGTAAATATTTAATCCATTTAAGAAAAATAAAAGCATTCCAAAGGAACGGAAATAATAATACTATTATCATGTACGTATACTGTTTAACCCTTCCACATGGAAAATGAGATTAAAGGTTAGACATATCTACTTATATTGAACATTTTTTTAACGTAATAATACATTTCTGTGAATATTTAAAACTTTAAATTTTTGAATAGTGTTTAAAATACAATAATATAGATAGGTAGGTACATATATTTGTATTAATTGTCTTGGACCGTATAATTATTATGAAAGTTTGGTTTTCTATGAATTTGTTGACCGGATTATAACGGCAGAAATCTTTGTTTGAGTAAAACAATATGAATAATATAGGTATTATATGGGTCAAAACGGCAGAGTGTAAATTCATACTCGAGATGCGAAATATAATGTCATGGCAAATCCAAATGTCCTAACCGTTTTATTCAGACTGAGAAACTTATTGTTTATAATGGCATTAATTGTCCTGTTTTCGTACGTTTCCATAAATTAGCTATTAAATATAGCTACGTTATAAAACTTTACTGTAATACTCGAAAATTAATACGATCAATATTCAATATAATACGATTGTCGACATATACGTGTTGTCAGAATTATAAAATTGTACATTGCCTGCCGTCCCCTGAAATGAAAATATAGTCCTGGCAATATGCGTGTGCATTGTGTATAATATGCTACAATATAGAAAGCAAGAACACATATTTATTTTTATACTCGTATAGAAACTTACTTCACTCATTTTTATACACGTGTGTCGTGTATTATACACTTCTGATTCAACAGGATTCTTTCTGAAACGTATATTATGGCATTACGTCGATATTTTTCGGGTAAAAGATATTTAGGCGTTATATAATAGGTAGGTATATTGATAAACTCAAACATCCTGTTAAAATGCATTCAAATAAGTTATCAAACATTTTAAAGATAATACCGTCAATATGTATTATAATATATCACAATATATTATAATTAGAGAACGGATTTATATGTAAATGTTTGTAAAATTAGAATAAACTATTTGAAGTCTGATAAGAAATGTGCTCGATTTATATCATTCGTATTAAAATCAATTTTATTTTGCATATTTAACACATTTTTTATGTGTCATTTTTTAGTGCATATTTTTATCTTTAAAGCATTTTATTTTATTTTTGTTTTTAATTTGAACTTTCAAATGTTCTTATTTCTAGCTATAAAAATGTGTGAAATTATGTTTTTGAATACTTAACATTTTAAAACCACGAGTAAAAATTTTCCAGTGTAAAATAAAGTAGACGTTATCCAACAAGAAATGAGCATAATTTACATAATTTATTTTGAAATAATACCAATTTTATTTTGCATATTTTGTATATTTTTAACTTTTATTACTTTTTGCATATTTGTAAATTTAAAATGCATATTTTGTAGCATATTGTAGTATTTTTAATTGCATATTTTGAGGGTTATTTGTGCATATAAATCTGTTTCTTAATTATAATATATTAGGCGTTATATATAATATATATTATATATTTTCTATAATTTTATTTCTATACAGAATCGGTTAGGTTAAGAACCGGTTATTTTATGATAATAATGAACGTTTAACGTAAATAATCATATAATAATTTGACAATCATTAATAATATATGATATCTAGTATTAATTTACTCCCATCATATATGTAACGTATGTATATAATTATAATGGCCATACAAAATGTGATAATATTATAGGTATATAACTTATAAATGCTCGCGTCTCGTAACCACATGAACACTTGCGTCAATTTTTGATTTATTTAAAATGATTTTCAAATAATAATTATTATTAAATTGCACGATTTTTTTTTTTTTTTTTCTTTAGAAAATGAATACGACTACAGAAAATGTCAAAAGCGCTGACTCGACTCCCGAAGAAAAGGGGGATAGGGTCAGACTTAAAAAACAACTCGGTCTCCTCGAAGGCGTTGCCATCATTTTGGGCATCATTTTTGGATCCGGTTAGTATATAAAATTGATACCGATTAAATTATTATATTTTGAAATAGGTACATTTATGTAAAAAAAAATTTTAAATTATGGTATAATAGGTATATACTATATTATATATACCTACATTTGTTCCACTAAATCAATACAATATATTTATTTATTTTACACGTGGCACAGAATTGTTATTATTATTACAATGATTGCGTATATTTACATAATTACTATACAAATAGATACCGATTATTTTTACTATAATATTAGTTTTAATAACTGTTCAATGATAATAATAATAATTCCATTGTATTTTCTTCAATAATAATATCCTGCCTATATATTCATAGGTAGATGATTATTATTCGCCTCACATTAAAGAAGTATTTATGATACATTTAAATGTTGATGTTAATTTCAAAAACCTTTCTTTGTTATAATTTAAATACAACATTATTAACAATTTTTTAGCGAAGTAGGTAGGTATATGTTGGATATGCAATATTCCGATATCAATAATATATAACTTGTCTAATGATTTATGTGTTATTTAATCATATAGATACATAGGTAAATAGTATATTGTCATATTATCTTGAAAACCATGAAAAAATCATTATTTGATGAAATATATTAGAAATAATCTATCTATTATACCTTTATTCATAGACCAAAAATGTAATTTATTTATTTTCATGTTTAAAACTGTTATAAGAAGTAGATGAAAATAATTTATTTATAAGTTTAAAATAAGATACAACGTGCAAACGTCAGAACAATATTATAATATATTATTAATGATTTTTGAATTTCGTATATTTCAACAGTCCGTGAACTTCAAATAACGTTGTTATTAGGTATTGTCAATTGTAACTATTTATTAATAAGAGATTTATTATTATTGGCCCATACACGTATAATATATACCTACTCGTAATAATAAATAAACCGCACGTGAACTATTTGTGCATAACATTAAATAGTGATTACCGGATAACTTTGAAAGTTTAAGTGATACGCAAAAATGAATAACATTTTTGAAATCAGCGTCAAAAATACATATAAATCAGCTTTTAAGTTTTTAACAGCAAAATCTTTGTAGACCTATGTAATTAGAGCTAAACTTGCCCATTGGTCCACTTAATTATTCTGTGATGAAAAAATAATAGGTTAATATTCGACAAAATATCAGCCACCAACTTTCTCCTCCTACCGAGCCAACATTTTTTTCCAAACTTACCTATACGGAGTACCAATCATTATTATTCTGATATCCCAAATATTCTTTGTAATAACAAAATATAATCATTAAGTTCATTTCATCATGCGTTTAACCTTGAGATGTAATAAAATTTTAATTATTCAAAAATTAATACGAAAATTATAATGAAAATAATGGACAACTATAGATTTCGAACCACTTTCATATTACGATTTTAATCGACGAAAAATTTATGTTTTTATTTATTTTAAAAAATGATCTTATTTCCAAATCTGCATTTTAAAAAATTAGGATATTAAAATTTTTTTTTTATGTTTTTATTACTATACTAACTGTGTGCAAGACTACAATATATTTTGTACTTTATGTTCAATTTAATGGCAATGATTGAACTGAACGATTTAAACCTAATGTAAAAATATTAATTAATTAAAATATATATTTTTTTAAATAATAGGTACATAAAAAAAGAAAAGGTGCCCAGATAGTATTCAAAAAAAGATTATAGATAACAAATAATTTTTATTTTTATAAGACTCAATTTTTTGAATTTTAAATATAATTAATAGAATGTGATAAAAATTACATTAAGATATAGGATTAATAAATATCGATAATTAAGGTGACCTTGGCGTAATCGGCAGATATTGAATTAAAAATAAAATGTAAATCTGTAATTCAATTATTGCTCATATTTATCAATTTTATATTACTCATTTTTATCAAGGATAAATGTCTTTTGGTGAATAAAAATAATATTATATTATGTGTTCAAATTTAATTAAAACGACGCCAGAATTAAAAGGGTGGAAGGAACTGGATAGTGTAAAAATCTGAAAATCATATTAAGTTTTTGCTAATACTACCTAAATACTCGTGTCTCTCGAACGTTTCAAAATTAAATTTTAAGTTTCAAATTACACCTTCAAGAATAAAAACATATATAGTCAAACATGCAAATGTGATGAAAAAGATCTTATTGAGGTTTATCAAAAGGTGATAAATGAGATATGGAACATGGAATTTGGTTCCCGTGTCAAAAAAAAAAAATGGACGAATCGGTTTTCTTTCCCTTGATCCTAGAAAAATGTACGAATTGGTTCCCGCTAAAAATGATTACCGACTGAAAGAAATACACCTAAACCGTATTTAATTTAACCCTGTTACTCACTCAATGTGATGTATATGTATCACTGCAAATCGGGAGATATTTTCAAATGAAATTGTCCGAGTGAGCCAAGTGAACGACTGACCCGGCTCGGTTTATAGGGCAACCGAAAGAGTACTTTGAAGCATTATACCCTAAAAAATATTGGCCTGTGGATGACTAGAACCAATTCGTTAGTATCCAATGAAATTTCTATACTAATATATTTTAGACATTTACAATAATTATTTATTATAATATTGTAAATTATCATTATTTTCCTAAAATCGATCATTTTCAAAATTGGCAGGTGCGATAGAGGAAAATATATTGGACCGACCAACTGTTTCAGTGTTTTTTTGTTGTACCCTGACAAACTATCCTAAATTAAATGTAAAAAATAAAGTTTTATAAAACTCATTAGAATCCTATAAATCGACTTCTTTAAAACTTGTAATTTTATTAATTTTCAAGTTTCAATAATTTTGCATTTTTCTATATATTTTTTCTATTACCTAGACCCTATTTAATCGACTGTAGAATCTATTTTGTGTTACAATTTTCATCAAAAATGTATGTACTTACCTATATATGACTCAGCACTTAAGAATACTAAATAAAATTTAAAATATTAAAAAGGAGTTGGTAAAAATAAAATGGTATATTATGATTTACTTTTATTTTACCCATATTTAAAAATTTAAAAACATCCACTATACTATACCACTATACTTTAGTTATGGAATGGTATAAGAGGAGATGGGAGAGGGAATTAGGAGACGAGAATTAATAGTCACATGCACTTCCAAAAAAAACTGACGTCTTCAATATACAGGATGTTCACATGATATGAGATAACACTTATGAATAGCTCAATCAAGGTGACCTGGTATAAAATGTCCCTTTCAGCGATACACAAATATGCCTAAGTAATATATTTTCTATTTTTTTTAATTTCACATTTTATTTTTGGCGCAGGATTTAAATTAAATTTATAAAGATAATTTTAGCCTATAAAGTGTATACCATATTTATAAACATAAAATTGACTAAACTATAAAATATACAGCCAAAACAAATTTGAATAAAAACAATTTTTTTTTTATTTGTAAATATGTGTGCCTTAGTACGGATGTATATTTATTCAGAAAGGGATATAGTCACGCATAATTTTTGTCAGTGGTGCATTCATTGAAAAATTAGTTTTGCTGACGGGGGGATAAAACATGCCCTGGAATCTGGTAATATTAGGAATTTGGATGCTGAGTCGTTCAAGTAATCTTGGAGCATTGTTTCGGCCCTCAAATAACCCACGAATGAACTTAGTGCCGAAAAACTTAAGCCTCGCTTCAAGTCTATCAAGATTGAAGAATGCTAAGACAATAACCGTCGAAACTTAAGAAGCGGTTTTGGATTCAATCAATTCACTGTACATCACTGTCGGGGACCACACGACAGTACCTTACTCAAGTACTGACCGGACCCAGGCATTATATTATAGTGCGTGAAAACAGCGCTAGACAAACTAAAATTTGATGAGTGTCGTCGAATGAAGCCCAAAACTCGTAAAGCTTTTTCAGCAATATAATCAATGAGTGAGGGGGTAGAAATTGAGTGCAGGAACGAACAGGATCCCCAGGTCATATACTTGGTCAACCCGTTGAACGGACAAACTGTCTAGATTATAATTGAATATTATACTTTGCACTTAAAAATATTCAAGGATAATCCAAAGTTTAAACACCAATCGGAGAAATGATCATCAAGAGTGTTTTGGAGGATTAATACAGTCACCATAAGACGATATTGAATGACAAATCTTGGAGTCATCGACGAAAAGAAGAACATGACATGGAGGGACGACAGAGCAGATGAAATTTATAAAAATATTGAACAATGGGGGACCCAAGTGGCTACTTTGAGGGACACCTGAATTGATTAGATGTCTTACGATAGAGAATAACGAACTTTCAATATATATATATATATATTATTTATTTTATTTTTTCTTTATCTTTGGATAATCTTTTTTTCTCACTCTGTCAACACAACACAATATCAAGACTCAAAAGTTTCAACTTATAATAATAATTATTATTAATCTTTGAAGGAGGAGATGACCTCATAAAATAGTCCCGCTCTAAATGTTTAAAAGTTTAAAGCTGCAATGGTATCCCTTATAATTTATGGTCTATTCGTATGTCAACAAATTAATCATTTCTATATACAGTTTGAATATTCGATCTTTTAGAAATTAATGTGTTATTCCCTTCTCTTTATTTCTATAATATTTGGTTAATAACCATATATAATTCGTCTATCTATCATATCGTCCCCTATATACACCATACCTTGTACGTCTTTCTAAGTATATGATTTATACCCCTCACCGATTTCCTTTGCTTCCCACTTTGTTTCTTGCATACAACAGAATACTCGTGTGTGTATATATAATATATATTATATTATTCACATTCTTCCTCCTCAAAACTCTCTACTCCTGCCCATCAATGTTCCTACATTTCCAGGTACCTAGTCTCATTTTGTACCTATTCTGCATACTCGGACATGAATTTAACCTAAAACACTTTGATGCTTTCTTTGCATCGTTGACATCACGACCGTTGGATAGACCCACGCATACAACTGATGAAACGACTGGTATATCGGTCACCACCGTCAATTAATCGATTATAATCGAAGGATCCAATACAATTGGTTCAAAGCTAAAAAAAAAAAAAAATATATCACTCAGCCCTAGTTAAAATGCATGGAGGAGTACCTAGGTAAATCAGTTATTAGATCGTTAGGTTGGTGTTAACTTTTTTCCTGTCTAATACTTTTTAAATGGTTATTAAACCATAGTTACTGTGATAATACGTAATTTGATGGTCACACAGCTATATGTATGGTAATTGTACACGGTATACGGTCATATATGTCAGGGACATAACTAGTGGAGAACAATTTGCCCCTCCCCCCCCCCAAGTTACTTCAGTCAGCTAAATCGTTAATGGCCACGCCCAATGTAAGTGTCAGTAATGGTAAATCGGAAAACTGAAAGAAGTTGATGACCTTTTTTTTTCTTATTTACGTTTTTAAGGAAGTATTTTGTGAAAATGAGCTTTGCCAAATTTTTAAAAGGTATGACCTTCTTTTTATATGCTCGTTCAAAAAAAAGTGCAATCACCTGCTCAAATTAAACACACTGAATTTCCTCTCGTTTGTTTTTCGCGCACAAATCCAAGATAAAGGTGCGATTCCTTAGAATGCGTCTAGTGACGCGCGACTGACGCGGCGCGACTTTATTTTTGGCCTCGCGTCTGACTTGCCGATTCCTTTAACTACAAAACTCACCGCAACAGACGCGCGGCACATATTTCAATTTTAGATCAATACGATTATTACAACTTTGCACGTTGCATTGATCACAAATGTTTTGTTAACTTTCGATCATTAATAATCATTGAATTGTGAACCATGTTGCATAAGCCAAAAAAAAACAAAGTTTTGATTAACTTGCTATTAGAATAAATATAAGAAGAAGAAATTATAATTAATCAAGTTATGACAAAAAAAAGTTCACGATATTATTATAATTAATATAATATAATTGATTATATTATTTTATTTTTAATACTTACCTATATTTAATTTTAAATGTTTTGTTCGTTAATTTCATATAAAATTGATTAAAATTTCAGTTTAAAAAAATAAGTTCTCATTTTAGTTATGTAAATAAATATTAAAGTATAGATTATAATTATAATACCTAGCCGGTTCAATTTATTTGAAATTTGTTTCCATACATTTTCCCCTACTTTTTGATCCTTGTACAATGTATGTTTTAAATCATACAAACAAGAGTGGTATCCTGCTAGTTTTGCTAAAGTTTTATCATCTTCGGATGAAAATATAACTTTTGAAGACATTTATATATATATATAAGTAGGTATATAGATATTATCAAAACGCTCACGCGACCGCGACTCGACTGCCTCCGAAGCGGTCATATAGTCACGCCGCTGTAGACGGGTGCGACAGTCGTGCGCTTTAGTCGCGGTGTTGGGAATCGGCTACATTTAAAAATGGATAAAGAAGTCCCAGCGCGGCCAAAAATAGTCGCGCGTCACTAGACGCATTCTAAGGAATCACACCAGGGGGTCGATTCTTGAATCTCGTTAAGAAAATTTCGTATAAGACATTTCCCGTAGGGTTTTGTCGTACGACATTTGCAATACCTATTCTTGAACTACAAACGACATTCAGTTGGGTATCGAAATTATTTTGTCACACACGAAATATTTGTCACATAACCCAAGTTGGTTTCATATACATAGGATACATAGTTACGCTATCATGTACAGAATCGTGATAAGAGTTCTGTAACCGCCGTTACCTCGTTTGTTATCAATTTATTGCAAGTAGCTCAGTAGTTTTGTTGCCATAAAGCTGTTCATTTCTTAAACGTACTAAAAAGTTCAAAGTTTAAATTTATATAATAATAGGTAACTAATCAAAAATCAATTTTTAATAATTATTACTTTTGTGGAGATTGTTATAGATGAAGACCTCGTTTCTAGTTCAATGTAAGGTGTAACCAAACCTATTAGCTGTCGAACTAAATCTTTAGTTAGTCTATAATTTTTCAAAAATAAACTATCACATTGATTAAATGGATCATACTTAACCGAAAAACCTTGTCTTGGATTATTTTCCGTTATTTCATGAGTATTAATCACATTTAGTGCCTATATACAAAGCCGCGATATCATTGAAAATTATCCATCATGAAAATTGAAATATTATAACTAAGTTCAATGATACACAAAAATACTACAAAAACAAAAGAATAATTTTGTCAAAATTGAATCATATAATAAATAAATATAAAATAGTCGGACGAAAAGTCGTGTGATAATATTATTATATTGTCGTACCCATTCGATTATTACGACATTTTGTCACACGAAATTGTCGTAACAAATTATCGTATACAGATTCGGGAATAGACCAAACTAAATTTCATGTGACAAATGTGATTTTTTGTATTTGACATTACGGTTACGAGATTCAAGAATCGACCCCCCCTGAAGACAATTAACATACATACTTGATGATTATTTCCGAAAATGTTCAATATAGCAACGATTATGTGGAAAATCAACGTACATTTCGCTGGCCCCCCCCCCTTTTCGAATTTTGGGTTTCTGACAGTGTACATTTTTAGTTTGTAATTTGTTTGAATTTGTTTGATGGTTTTCAGAATTTGTTTGACACTCCTACCCCCACATGGAACCATAGTTGATTCGTTTTGCATCTTATTATTGGTGGGATATCAACCCATAGGTTTTTTCAATCTAGTGATGGGGGTAGGAGTGTCAAACAAATTCTGAAAACTATCAAACAAATTCAAACAAATTACGAACTAAAAATGTACACTGTCAGAAACCCAAAATTCGAAAAGGGGAGGGGGGGGGCCAGCGAAATGTACGTGGAAAATCACGAAAAATAATGTGCTCGTAACGTGTGTTGTGTACTCTACAGGTATATTCATCTCGCCGTCGGGCGTAATGAACGAAGTCGGATCTGTCGGTCTGAGCTTGACCATGTGGTTCATGTGCGGCATGCTGTCCATGATCGGCGCTTTGTGTTACGCGGAACTGGGCACCTCCATACCACGGTCGGGCGGCGATTACACATACCTTCTCGAGGGATACGGACCCCTGCCCGCGTTTCTCTACCTGTGGGACGCCATGCTCGTGTTCGTGTACGTATCGCTTTCGCACATTTATCGAGTTTATGCGCTTCCACAAAATGTATTGCAATATTGTGCAACGTACGGTGCTCGAATCGGAAAAATTATAGATGTAGAGAGGGGCCCGATAAGAAATTCTCCATAATTTTTTTTTTTTAATATAGTAGTGTATAATAGGTTAGGTACACCAGTGGCGTCATTTCAGATTTTACTAGGCGGGGGCAAAATTTTGACCGGTCCCTTTACAAATAATAAATTTTTAAAAACGTTAATAAGCAAAAAAAAAAAAAAAAAAAAAAAGGTCTTCACATTCTTCGCGATGTAGGTATACCCTTGCCGGTCCCCCTTAAAATTTTCCCTTTAAAAATCAATCGGGCCCCCGCAAAAATTAGTCGGCCCCGCATAAATCTTAGGGTGGGGCAAATGCCCCATCCTGCCCCCCCCCCCAAATGACGCCACTGAGGTACACCACCTACTATACAACATTTTTATATAAATAGACAACTATATAAACTCTTTCATTTCAATTTGAGGAAACCATCATAATAGGTATATTATATACTAAATAATCGAATATTTCATCAGTCGCGACTACAATTAAAGAGCATTGTATAGGCAATTTCTTATCGTTACAGTGGATGGACGGCTTTAAGTCTTTAAGTTATAATTATTGATGTTTATTGTCTCCGGTCCGACCAATAATTGTTAATGTATGCAATTTATGTTTAGCGTTTGTATGACAACTTTGTGGTTTTTAATATTGGAGTAAATTGATCCGTTACCAAATTTATAGACGAGATTATTATCTACGCCGTAGCGTCGTCTTTTTCCGAAATTTTAATTTTAAAGATAAATACATCTATTTTAAAATAGTTATATATTCAAACAAAGTTTTTAATATAGTTATGTATCTTTACAAAATACAAAACTGGAAAAAAGGACAACGCTACAGCACAGATGATTTCACCTATACATTTAGTAATAGGTTAATTTACTCCAATAGATATTAGAAATGACAAAATTGTGATACAAATGTTGGACATAAATTTCGTGTATTATCAGTTGGACAGACGGAAACAACAAATACGGGTATCACGTCCTCTTAGGCCCGTTTCACAACCACGCGTATGGTCGGTGCGTTTATAGAACTTTATAGAAATGTCACTTAAGGTGATAACAGTTTGTTTACAAAAACTGAGGACGGACCTTCAAGTTATCATCGAACGTAAAACTGAGGCCCGTCTTGAAGTTAGTAACGTTAATTCCGCTATATATATTATATAGGTATATTGATTGATGCAAGCATCTTCAAATCACTGATTATAGTGATTACAGAACAATATCTGTTATAAAAATTTGTCAACGGCTGTTATTATCAACATCTAAAGTCACCCATTTATTTTACACAGAACATAGGCAGTGACATAGCCCTGACTATTACTAAATACCAATAGAACGTGTCACACCCGTGCGTATCATACGCCGCATATTTTTATGTTTATATTATATTTTCATTTTTATATTTATTTTAAAAGTTAAAAGTGAATCCGAATATAGACACTAAACTTTTAATAATTGAAGTTGAAGTCCAAAAAAATTTGTAGCATGCTGGGGATGAAAATTATAAAGACAGGGATATCGGTTTTTTTTTTATGTATATTTTAAAAGTTTTACATTTTTTAATGTTCGTTGTACACGCTACTACAGGACCAGTCTCAAATGAATTAATTCAATTGAATTTATATCAGCATTTTCATCGGTCCTGTATCAAACGCATTGCTCTGAAACGGGCTTTAAGGTGATAGGAAGCGGCGATTGTCTGTCTCACACGTAACATAGCAATTTAGACTATTTCTATTTCCAACGTACCGAAAGATCTAGTAATGCGATAAAGATTATAAAAATTGATCTGAATTTGTCGTAATATCTATTTTAGATTGACTTTACCACATTTTTTATTTTGTCTCCACAAGTCTGCCAAAATATCAAATTCATATATTCGGATATTTTAAATTTTTGTGAAAATCAAGGGAAAAAAGTGAGCAAGTCGTTATAGAGTAGATTTCACGACGAATTCAGATCAGTTATCAGAATCCTTATTGCATCACTAGGACAATCGGTATGTTGGAAATGGGATTTAGTGTCTTTTCGAGTACGGTAGCCGTATTTATTGACCTGTGCGTGCGAGTGAACACACCACCATTATTATATGCCGAACGTATTTACACACACTAAAAACCAAATACTACTCTCACAAACACACTGCGTAACGTGAATAATTCAAATAATTGACTATACACAACCCCGTAACAAATGAGCATTTCCAATCCCCTTAAATGATCATTGCGGTTAGTAGTAACTCATTTACTCGTATCAAAATTATACGGGGAGCTAAAGAAACACCGAACACGCAGTTGAGTCAGCAATTAATTTTGCAAATTGAAGGAATCCGTGAAAAAACCAGATCTCTAATTTTTTTTAATAAGGTTTTGGCCTTTTAAATTTAAAAAATGTTATGAGTATGTACAAAAACAATACAAATTACAAATCCGACCACCCGTATAGAAAATATATCGTAATTGGAGCTATCTGGTTTTTTATTCTTCGTTGAAGAACCAGATAGCTCTGGAGTTATCTGGTGTCTGTGCCAAATAAGAAATGAAAAATCTAAAATATGTCACTTATGTTCAATTTATAAAGTGTGCATATTTTACTTTGTTATTTAAAATATGCATTGTTAAATATTTAAGGTAGGTATAATTAAATTATTAATCAACAAATTTTCTTCTATTATTATATTATACCTACTACCTATTATCCATTTTATTAATGACACGTTTCTATTAAATCTAATATTAAATTGTTAAATTTTTGTTTTGTCTAAAAAAATTATGCATAAATAATATTTTTACGGAATCTCTTTTTATCATGGCCTAATGTATCTAAATTAATTTTAACATTAGTTTTATCTTTAACTGAATATTTTTTAAATGGTTTTTTTTTTCTAGTAAATTTTGAAAAATGGAGTTTTCAAGGAGCCCTTCAATTATGAAAAATGTACATTTTTCACTCAAACAGACGATTCTCATTCTAACTTCAAAATGCGTACTCTAATAATAAAGTTTAAAATATTAATAATAGATTCCCTCATAACTTTCTTAAGGTATCGTTCCAAGAGTGTTTCGAACATTACCACCTGTATCTAATAAATTAAATATTTATATTAGCAATTAAGCAATTTTTTTAATATTTAAGTTACTATTTTTTTTTTTTTTTTAATAAAATAAAATAGAAAAATGTGTAAAATATCGAAGTAGTAACATTGCTCGGTCTGATAGAATTAGAAACTGTAGTTTTTGACAAATTCTCATTTTAATCGATCTAAAAATAGATTCAATGAATAACACTAAAACAATGGTATTATTGTTATAATAGATAGCGGGAACTCGTTTGTTAAATATATAGATATTAAAACACCTTGAATTTTGTTGTAATCAAAAATCATATTATATTTATTTAAAACTGAGCTTAGAGCCATTTTTTACATCTATGGTCCCTAGGAATACCGGTTATAAGCGCCCCCCACGTTCCTTTGAAAATTATAGTAGAGGGTCCCAAAATTTTTTTTAAAGGTGATTCTGGAGATCCTTCCCCTTACGCCCTCCCCTCCCCAGGTTTGGATTTTTCCGAAAATACATGTATGTACGAAATAAACAAAATACGGGCCCGGTAGCAAGGTTAAGGGGTTATATATTGATATATATATACGTTTCTTGGTGTTAAAAAAAAAAAAAATCATATTTTGAAAGATAAATCTTTTAGAAATATTTTAAGCTCGCAACGAATCCAGTATCTAAAATATTTACATACTTATACTTATAAACGAATCTAGTCTCACTGATCGATAATCACACCTGCCAGTTCAAATTTTCAAATTTTCAAATTTAATAAAAAAAATTTATTTTAACTATAATTTTATCCATAGTAAATATTCTTATCTATCATAGTCTTTTTAAATTTTAAATCTACAATAACTAGTAGAGAAGTTGTACTTATAAGCTGCAGCGTGTTTTAATGCCGTTAAAACGCATGTAATACTTTAAATTCGTATTTCTCGAAATTATATTTTTCAAGTTGGTGGGCGTGATAACTGTCAGATTCCCTTCATTTTTTGTATGCATGTTCTTAATTAAATTTTTGATTGATTTATGAAGGCTTTTTCGATGACTTTGGTTTTTCATTTTTTAACCAATTTTTTTTTTTTTGGTGTTTAAAAATAGTCAATCAAACTTATTTTAGAAGTTATAAGCCAAAAACTTAAAAAATATTAACTTTTCCAAACATTGTATTTTCAAGTTTAAAAATACCAAAAATGTATATTTTTTTTTTGTGTGTTTGCCCAGATTTATTATTATGTTTATGTTTATTTTTTTAATTATTAGCGAAAAAATGTATTTTACCTCTATAAAGTTGTCAAATGATTTATTTAAAAAAAAAATTTTTCATACGAGTTTTATTATTGCCAAGTTTTCTGTAAGCTCAGAATTTTTCTTTTTAGCTTTTTGAGTATAATTTTTTTATTTTGTATTAAAACTATGTATTTTTTAAAAATAGCGCTGCAAACTACTTTGAAAGCTATAGTATACCTACCCGAACTTCACAAATTTACAGGAAATTAATTTACTTTACCCTAAGGCTAAGTGTTACCTATACCTGACGTAGTTTTTCATAACAAATAGGGGGATGGGGCATAACTGTTCGGCTGAGCCCAGCGAGCGAGTGACCCTGCCCGGTCTCTATAGGTACGACGTATGGCCAAAAGATATTTCACCTTAAACGAATTTAGTGTACCCGAATTTACCAAAGTGACGGGCTTTTCACGAATAATAATAATCGTACCTATACATGATAATAATTCAATATTCATAATATTCATATTTTCAAAAGCATAATAAGTTGTCTATATAATACTCCTTAGAATCATTTGGTGTGGAGGAGGACACCACACTTGCAATTTTTAAGAGGTTCTGTATAGGCTATTTTTATGAAATTTTAAGAAAAATAAAATTCTTATAATTTAAAAATATTTAAGTACATTTTAAAAGTAATTTAAATATAGATATGTGTCAATAGCACGTTTTATTGTTGTGTAATCACGATATTTTATAATAAAACCCCAATTTTTATAATATAATGGAACTGATGTTATGCCTGCCAACTGTAAAAAACCAAATAAAACATTTTTTTTTTTTAAATGAATAACTTTTTATTATTAAATATTTTTTTTAATGGATGACGGTAGAACATAGATAATTTTGTTTACTACATTGTGTATAAATTGTATTTCTTAACTATTAATACAACCTGATAAACAGTTTTTTTTTCGGAAAATAATTCAAGTCCTCTTAAGCAAAAAAAAAAATTCGTATTGACTTTTCCTAAAAATCAAGGGCCTGTCCTCGGGCCCTTTTTTCTAAAGTTCGATTTAATATTAAAAAAAAAGTTAGGTAACCATTATAAATAATTTAATAATTATTTTCTAATTTTCTCTGCATTTATCAAATATTTCCGTTGTAATAAAAAGTACTTTTTCTTTACGCTTAAGAAAACTACTGAGAAAATTGAAAAAATAACCTCTCTAAACTCTAATGTAGGCACGACTCAGCGCACAATTATTGCAGAATATAGTTTTTGACATTAAAATAAGACCATTACTTTTACTGTGCTTCC
This sequence comes from Pemphigus obesinymphae, assembly GCA_025469235.1. NCBI lineage: Eukaryota > Metazoa > Arthropoda > Insecta > Hemiptera > Aphididae > Pemphigus > Pemphigus obesinymphae. Next base: position 34,039 of record JAIPRL010003587.1, read on the forward strand.
TCGGAGTTTTTTTTTATAACTGTTTTGAGTAATTAAAATACAATTTTCTATAAAACCCAAATTTGGGACAATATTTTTAACCTAATCAAAAAATTTTTTTGAGAAAACACAGTTAAAATGTTCTCGCTAAAAAAAAAAATTAAATATCGTTCATTTTTGAAAGAGTTATAGAAGTAGAGTAAAAAGCAGTTTTAAATTTTTTTAAAACAAATATTGTGATACGCAGTAACAACAAATACAACTGACATAGAATAACTTGTAAAATACTTTTAAATGTACTTAAACATAATTAAATTTTTATTTTTATTTTCTGAAAATTTCCTTTACAAAACCCTTTAAAAACCGTCGTCCTCTTAAAACCAATATACATTCCTCTCTTTGCTCAGAATTTAATAGCAATTAATAAATATTGTGACTTATGAAAATAAACTTTTAATGTTCACTTTGAATCGTTTTAAATTAAACAACATTCATTTAATTTTTATTAGTATACTTACGTATACGGTATACCTATAATTATATTTTTCGTTTTCAAAATCACCAATTGTATGTATTGTCGGTTAAACTGTGACATCCTATCCAATACCAGCCTAAATCTATTTTATTTCATTTAATATGTTTTATAACTAATTTATTACCTATATACCTAATTTATTACCTATATTAGAAGGTACATATTTGTACATTAATTGAACTATTGTTGTTTCTAATGTACCTACAGATACAAAATGTTATAATTATTATGGTCAAATCCCATTTAATTCTACAATTTACAATAACAAATTTACCTTGAATTATATTAATTATATTTTAATATGATAACTAAAGCTATAGCTATGATTTGTCCCAAATGCAAGGTTTTTTTCATTTGTTAAACAACTTTTTAAGTACAAAATTCAAATCACACATCCAAGTATTTTATTTTGAATCATTAATTTTGCATTTTTTGACATTTTCAATGTGCCTTTTAAGATCTTTTATCTTTTTCATGATAATTTTTATCAATTGAGTTAAATGGTTGTTTAAGATTTTTTGAAGTTAATTTTTGAAAAACATATTTAACACAATAATTAATATGACTACCGATGCCCGAATTTATGAAATTTGGAGTAGAAAAAAAGGTTATTTAATATCAAACATCAATAAATCGTAACTGAAAAAAGTTTATGAGAAAAAAAAGATAATTAATAATATTGTTTTGAGTCAGCTAATGGGTACCTATTACTGTTCCGTGTCCCAAAAATACAATAAATTGTATTATACAATATACACACTTTAAGTATTTGAAAAATGCCACTTGGATAATTAACCACTATATATAATTTAAATAACCCCTTCTGAAAATAAATCCTTGCTCCTTTCAAACATTAAAACAATGACGGCATATTTGTTTTCCTGTAGACCAACCACCAACGCTATCATGGGATTGACGTTCGCCAACTACGTGATCAAGCCATTCTTTCCGGACTGTGACAACCCAGATCAAGCGGTCAGGCTCTTGGCAGCCGCCGTCATTTGTAAGAAGAACCACACGCTCACCGCTAGGATAGTCCTTCATCAGTTAATACAGCCATCGTAATTGTTTGTTGTTGTTATTTAGGTTTCATTACATTCATCAACTGTTGGAATGTCAAAGCTACTACTAAAGTTCAAAATGTATTCATGTTCACCAAGATATCGGCTCTAGTATTGATTATTGTGTGCGGTGGCGTTTATATGTACAACAGTCAGTATATTATTGATAATAATTTTAATTATAATTGTAATAATAATAATGATAAATGATGAATGATAAACTACCTCACAAACAACCTACGACAAAATATTATAGATTTGTGTTCCTTTTTTTGTTTACACCATGATTTTTTATTCCAATTTTAGATGGATTTTCAAGGTTTTCAAACCCATGGCAAGGATCCGTCACAGACCCTGGTAGACTGGCCGTGTCCGTTTATTCCGGTATATACTCTTACTCTGGATGGTAAGGTTACTACTTATTAGTACTATGGTCTATAGACTAAAATAATTAAAGTTTAATGTTACAACTGCAACTCTATTATAAAATGATGTTTAAAAAAAAAAACCTGAACTACAAACAGTACAAACAAAAACTTGACAAGCGTCTAGGGATAGAGAATCCGAATGGCTGCAAAATGGCCGACTACGATATCATATGTTCCTTATCTTTATTGCTAATTAAAAAAATGTTATGTATATTATAGATATTAGTTAATGATTAAATTAATTAAATTAGTTAGAAATAATACAAGTTCATCCCATACATGTCATCAATACAAAGAACATCATTTTCTAATTTTTCTAATATTAATTTTTGATAATCATTAATTATTAATAATAGAAAGTCTTCCTCTTTTAGTTCCATACAATTTTCATCATTTTGACCTTTTAATTTATTGTATACTATGCTAAATTTTAAATCAGGTTTCAAGTTTTGGACCCAAGCCTCAACACTTGTAGCATCGTTAGAATGACGTACAGTCTTATTATTTAGATTGTAATATGCTTTTTAATTCCTTTTTACTTAATAAATGTATTCTTTCTAAATAGTTTTCTAATATATTATTATCCCGAATTTCATCTAAAATTTGCTCAAATGGAATATGTTGTGAAATCTTGGATGCTGTTTCACCCCATATAACTTTGTCCAAAGTATCTTATTTTATTTTCATGACCCATGGGGTTACCATTAAATGTTATGGTGCATTTTTTTTTGTTAATTTTGATATCACGACATTGATGCTCGCTGGACAATTCTTAGCGGAATTTTGATATAATATTATATATAGATGCATAAAGTAATTTTTCTTTATGTTTAAGAAAACTACTGGGAAAATCAGATGAGTAGTAGTGTAAGAACCTACCATCTAGAACCAATTTGTAAACAAAAAACCTCTTTACCCCAGACTTCCTACTCGATTATTCCATATTACAAATTAAAGAGCCAAAAAATACTTTTACAACAATTAACTTAAAACCATTTAAAAAAAAATTAAAAATACATTTGAAATATATTTTTTATTGCAGAAAACATAATTAAAATATTATTATTCGTTAGTACAACAATTAATAATTATTTTCAATTAATAATTCACAGAATTGATATAAAAACAATTTACTTACATTTAACATACACAATTTACTCTATTGTAATAGAGATATCAGATATATGTTTATGGTGATAACTAATATCTATAAAATCCAACACATTTTTTATATACTAATAAAGATAAGGTGCATATGATATAGTTATTCGGCCATTTTGCAACCATTCGGATTCGCTGTCCCTAGACGCTTGTAAAAACTTGGTCATTAGGGCATGGAAGAAGAAATGATAAATAATTTCTTTCATTAATACAATTCTGAAAAAATCCCTGTGCAGTGTATATAATATTATTACTGTCCAAAGAATTTTAAAAATATTTTATATCTATTTCTTCCAATGGTCCCCTATTTTATTTCATATTCCGTATGAAGCTTCCTATTAGTAGAAGACTTGTTCAAGTTGAATTACTTGTACAATAGGGGACTGTATATTAGGTTTTAAGTATCATTTAATTTTTCCAGTCCAACATTAAATTATTAAAAAAATAAGGTGTTCTATTAGAAATAATATTATTTGAAGTTAAAAAAAAATCTATTTTAAAAGAAAATTTAATGAGTGCAATTGATTTTATAAGATTTTAACTATAATAATGTCCGAGCTCCAAATATAAGCATGTATAACATACATATATGTGAGGCAAACAATAAATTTGTTTAATTATTATTTACACTTGCTTACTTGAATGTTATGTAGGAACTATTTGAATTTCATGACTGAAGAGTTGAAAAACCCATATGTGTAAGTTGTTTATCGAGATATAGTAATACACCTTTTTTTATATAATATTGCTAAACATATTTCAAATTTGTTTTCACAGGAACCTGCCCAGAGCCATTTATATTTCCATGCCATTAGTAACTATCATTTATGTATTGGCCAATGTAGCGTACTTAGCCGTTTTAACGCCACATGACATGGCGATGACTAAAGCAATTGCTGTTGTAAGCTATATTTCTTGGATAATATATTATGTTATTTCTACAAATAATGTATAATAATTGCACAGCAATGTTTTCTTTTTAGACTTTTGGACACTTATCAATGGGTTCGTTTGAATGGATCATGCCTCTAATGGTTGCCTTGTCAGCATTTGGTGGTCTGTGTGTTCACATTATGACTTCATCCAGGTATTAATAATAAATATGTTAATATTAATTTATTACTAATTTTATTGTGTTTTGTTTGATTCCGTATAGAATGTGCTTTGTTGGAGCTAGGTATGGACACTTTCCATCATTTTTGTCATATATAAATATAGAAAGGTATACGCCAACCCCATCATTAGTATTTTTGGTAAGATATCCACAGATTATTTTCAATAAACATAATATTAATAAATAATACGACAATTTTAGAACGTCTTGTCTCTACTTATGCTTTTCACCAGTGACGTTAACATGCTTATAACATATTCAAGTATTGTAGAGGCATTCTTCACAATGTTATCGGTATCATCAGTGTTATGGAGTCGATGGAAGCGTCCAAACATTAACAGACCGATTAAGGTACAGTAAAATCACGTTCACATAACTATTATAGTTTTAATACTTTCGTAAAAAAAAAAAAATAGGTATCCCTTTGGATCCCGATCACTTACGTTATAGTTTCGTTGTTTTTGATCATGTTACCATGTTACGTAAGACCATTTGAAGTGGGCATGGGTGTTGGCATCACCTTGTTGGGCATTCCAGTTTATTACCTATGCGTTGTTTGGCAAACCAAACCTGTATGGTTCCAAATATCATTAAGTAAGCCTCGAAAATTGTGTACATACTTGAATCATTTATATGAACAACCACATGTTTTTTTTTTCAGAACACATCACACACACTATCCAGAAATTATTTGTTAGTGCTAAAGAAGAAAAAGCAGAAGACGTTTGGGAATAGTGATATAACCAGTTGCACACAAGTGCTTAGGTTTCTTAAATGATCTGCTTGTCAATTATTACTTTTTAACTGTTGTGTTCACCTAAAACATTTCCTTTGAACACATTTTAATAATTGTATCCTGCCTTATTTATATTATTATATTTTTAATTATTATTACTCACAACTTTTCCTTCTATTTTTTAGTTATGATTACATAATATTTTTATAAATTAATCACTTGCAATATAATTTAAAAGCAGAAGGATGGATCAAAGTAAATTATACAATTTTTGTTTTACCAAAAAGCCATAAAAATTAAAATCTTAATCAATTTTAAGTATAATAACTTAATTCAACACAATTATTTCATTATTAAATCCAAATTTTGTACATCTAGTATTTCATAAGGCCTCAAATTTGTACAGATATTTAAAGTTCAACCAAGTTAAGACAATGGCTTTCGACCGATATATGTCTTATTTCAGTCAAAATCTTAACTGCCTATCAATGACAGAAGTTTTTAATGGCCTACCATTTTTAAGCCATTAAAAGCATAATAGTGTTATGCAATGGCGGCTCGTTAGGAGAAATTTCTATGGGTCTTACAAAATTATGTTTTTAACAAACATAATATCTGTAAATATAAGTTATTGATCTATAAGTATATTAAAAAAAAACTTTGATCCTTCATCCCTCAGATACGTATTACTTACTTGTCCTATATAATATACATTTATAATTTTCCTTTTTCCCTTTTAATTTTTATCGTCAATCAGTATTACAAAATGTATAATTGTTTACATTAAATGTTGTATTATTGTATTATATATAAATAAATATTATTTACATTTTACAAAATATATATATTATTATACATTTATTTGTGATCATTATTTAAGGAACCCATATTGTTTTTTACACACGTTACTGGATAAGTCTTGAATAAGGGTTTCTTTGAGTGCTTTGTTCAACAAAATACCAATATGTGAACCAGACTGAAAAATTTTTTAATATATTTGTTATGACTATTCATGAAGTTATGCATTATAATAAATTATTGTTCTTACTACAATGATTTCATTTAATGTATCCGGCATGAAGCTACCGGCTCCTTTTTTCAATACAGCTGTCACGTTTCCTTTAGGTGTCACTGACACAACAATGCATCCTGCGCCACATATTTCCTCCTCGATGGTTGGATCGGCCACATAATTGTTACCAATCTTGCACAAAGATACCAATACAGGTAAGTCAGTGGCATCCAGAGGTTTTGTATCAAAAGGATCATCAGATATCTGAAGATCAATATTTTTACCATCCTCGTAAGTTCCCACTATGTTTGGTAGACTTGTATTACACAAAGCTGCTTTAGCAGCTAATGATACTGCATCAAATAAATTTCCTTTGAAAAAATAAATATTCTTCAGTTAAAAAAGACCGGATAAGTTGGAGTTTGAAGCATATCGCTTTTCGGGTATTAGTAGGGGTGAAAACATTTTGTTTATTAGACAGGATATTCTGTAGGGATGTATTTTATTTGAAAACTAATAAATCATAGCAATTAAAAAAACGATTCTGAGTGAAGTTTTGGTGTAAGTATGATTATTACTAGGACTGTGCAATTATTAATTGACATAATCGATTGTCCATTATTCAATTTAATCAAATAATTAGTAATTGATGTATTAAATAATATTATAAAATGGTTATAAAAACTGATTTTGATGAAGATATAAATTTTGGACACATTAAGATTGTACTTCCCTATTGTTAATTGCAACATATACATGTGAAAACTATGAAGATTACACTTAATGTGAAATAAAAACTTATGTTTTTAACTATTATTTTTTTTTAATTTTCTATTTTAATTTGATTTTAGGTATAAATTTGAAGGGTTTTTTTATTTACCTAAGCGTATTATTGTCTTTTAAATATTTTATTAAGATATTATACTGCATAAGTACCTATTAGGTTTTTTCAGTTTTTTGTTTTTATGCACTAATCATTTTATTAAGTTTTAAATATTTTAGTAAAATATATAAGACTGCATAGGTATTTAATTTTTATGCATTAAGAATAAAATTTATTTTAATAGCAATAAATGTAATTGAGTGTCACTTTACTAATTATCAGTAAGTAAATAATTACTATTTATATTTCATATCTAATGCCATATATTTTGTTATAGTCTTTTTTTAAAAACAAAATATGACTATATGGAAATCAGCATCAAACTCATAGGCGAAAAATTACTATAAGATATGTGCGAAATTCTCCAATGAGAACTTAAAACTTATATTTCTTAAGTTTTCAAATTAATAAACACATAAATTAATAGTCTATTAACTTGAAATTACCAAATTTATGACCAAATTTCAAAATATGTATAAAAATTGTATCCATTCAACATAATAGTGAGATACATACTATATAGATTTCATGTACATTTTTCTAAATGAGATTAATTTTATACCAAAATAATAAATGTTATAAAAAAACATTAAATAGGTAGCTATAAAATAAAATTATAACTACTAACAAGATTTTTTTAAATATAGTTTAAACCCAAAATTAGAATTTGAAAACCTTGAAATCTAAAATTTTTATAAGCAGCACCAAATCGACAAAAAAAAAAAAAAATGTTAATTTTGAAGAAATAACAAGTCAATTTGAACGGAATAGTATTTTTAAAATTTTTTAGAAACATTTATTGAGAAATGCTCAGAATCTAAAATTACAATAACTTCAAATTTTGAAAATTATATGATATAGGTAGCTATTATTATTTAAGTATTCAAAATATAAATAAGTTGAAGTTTTTAGACAACATATTATACCTAATTATAAATATTGAATACATTATACCATTGTTGTATACAATCAATGATTATATGAATTCAATACAGAAATTTAAAAGAAGCCTTGCGACTGCTGTATATTAAGGAGTATTATATAGGCAATTTCTTATTATTTTGCTAGACAGCTTTGTACTTGAGTGAACGGTAAATGATCAAGTGTTAGTAACCCGTATTGAAATTATATGGAGTGCCAATACACATCACCCATGTGTACACATATAACTCGAAAAGACTATTGTTATATATAATTCTAACAGAATATCAAAATGTGTATTTCAATCAGAATTCTGACAATAGATAGATACTTAATAGATTTTTTAGAACTAACTTGAGAGATAATACTTTTTAACAATATTTTTAGTTTATTAAATATTAACTGTGATTAAAATAAAACTAATTTTTCCAACTTTAAGTCACTATTATTACAGTACAAATGATAAAATGAAAAATGTACAGAGTATGATCTCTAGTTTTAAGTTTTAAAGAATATTTAAACATTTCAGAATAAGTAGTTTATAACAAATTTGATAAAATACCAGTCATAGATTAAACATGTATTTAATTCAATCAATGATATTGTGTTTTTTTAAATGTTTAAAATACACTTAGTGTAAATAACTTATAATTTATAAATAATAAATACTATGAAATTGAAAACTTTTTATATACCTATATTGAAAAAAATCAAATATTAAATATAAATCTCTCTTGTCTGTATGAAGTAATTCACTAGTATATCAAATATCAAATATATATACAAATTGAATGTCCAAATTGTTCAAAAAATAAATTTCAACATAAAATTGTTAAAGAACCATACAACACGAAAAGTGTATTTTCTTTTATTATGTATTATTATTAATACAAATGTGTATAAAAAAAATTTTCTACAACAATTTGTTTTTGAGTTACAGTGTTTTAAAAATCACTCGTGACGTCATAAAATCATACACGACAGCAGCGGCCTATGCTTTTACACAAGAATCATTAACGCGGTTTAAGTTATTTATTTATACTTTTTGTTATATTCGATGAAAATGAAAAATTAATTCAATTTCATTTTTCAGTGTTTTGCTAAATTTTGGTGTAAGTTTTATCGTATAAAAATAAATATAACACATAAAAAATTGTTATAAGATCATATACGGCCATACAAGGTTGCACGTAACAGCCGCTGCTATTCATAATAGCTAATTATTGCATATTTGTTGGTTTATTTATTTTTTCTACAAAACTATAATTTGAGATTATAATATAAGTACTATATTAGCTAGATACTAAAACTGTACTAGCAGTAAAACATTTGGTATTTTTATATGTACATATTTACATATTATGTATGATGTATATTGTATATACAAAAATGATTGTAAGAAATGATCATACATGAACATTTTGAAAACTCTAAAATAGAAGTTTACTAAATATTAATTTAGAAAAACATATATTTTATCATTTAATATTTACTAAGGACATTACAGTGGTAAAATATGTTCTTGCAAAATAAGCAAAACGTCATTAAAAATGTATTTTAAAGTTTAATCCGAATATTATCATCTACAAATTTTATAATAGGTACTCAAAAACAACTAAACCAACCAAAATAATTGTTTGTTTTTTGCTTAAATATGTTTTTTTTTAAAGAAATATTGTGATTACAAAATAAAATAAAAGTTATTATTTTTAGATTATTTGATTTTCATTTTCCCTAAAATGTCTTATATAGAACTCCTTAAAATCTCCGGGCATATACTGTATTTTTAATATTTTATATATTTAATATAACATTTTTATACATTATATTTATTTTCATATGATAAAACGTATACCAAAATTTAGCAAAACACACGGACTTATGAAATTTGTATTAATTTTTCATTTTCATTGAATATAACAGAAAATATAGGTAAATGACTAGGTACCTTAGGCTACGTCAGTGATTCCTATGTAAAAGCATAGGGATAGATGTTTTTATGGTATTTTGATCTTAGTTTAAAAAGGTTCCAACAAACTAATTGCTCTAATATACATACATATTATTTATTATATAGGTACCTACTATACACAATATTAATATTAAATTTGAATAAACAAAATTTACAATAAAGAAAAATATTAATTACAATGCATTATGGTATATTGCAACCCATTTAGTTATCACCAGTATATTTTCATTATTCTAGCGAACCCGAATAGGTAGGTAGGTACTGTTATTTACATCCTAATATAAAGTGGAAATACTGGTTAAAGCTTTTTAACTTCATTGTTTAGTAGATAGTTACATTAGTAGAATACTTATCCAGTAAACAATATTATTGATTCAATTTAAAGAATTGTACTCATTTTTCCAATTAAAATATACGATTAATATTCCAATTAATATAAAACATAAAGTAATTACTGGTAGTATAATGTTAGAATTAAAATAAACCTTACCACCACATTCCAAGATCAGAATATCGACAAATAATTTCCAACATGATTGTCCCGAAACAATGCATAGTTTGCTCAAGTTAAACACTGGACTATGGGCTAAGGAAAGAAAGCGACCAAGTTCAGCAGCCAACTGTTCTCCACCACGTCCTTCGAATGCTGGAGTTGCATTGGCCGAACTGATCATAAGAAATAAAATCAATGGAACATGTTTACAAAAGTTTTACAATTCAATAATAATGTTAATAATAATTACCAATCAACAAAATATTCAATTTTTCCGTCTTTGGGCGCTTCTGGAAGTGGAGTATCTATTTCGACTTTTACGCATACTAAAACATCAGAATTGGCTAATCGCAAGCGTGCTGATCCATTAGCATTGCTCACAATGTCCATTTCCAATTCCAACGGTCTGTAGTCTTGGCGACTACGGCCATCACACCGGAAATTTTCCTTTAAAACAACAAACCCGACTCCCATTAAATCGTTTAATTCCAACAAACTATACATTCATAACATTAAAACTTACCTCGACACCGTGAATAATGTATACTTTTTCCGCTTCATTCAACGACACCAAACTCATGACTTGCGACTTTTTGATTTTGAAACGGACGGTGGTTTAACTTTTACAATTTTCCGTCTTTTGACAGAAAAAAAAATAACACAAACAACGAAAAATAATTCACTCTTTATTACCCATCTATTTCATTACCTAACAGTTTGTAAAATTAATTACCTACAGAAATTTAGAAGTTGGAACACATTCACACACGCCGGCATTTCATCTTTAGCGAATGTTCCGCAATTTTTGATAAGAGAGCCCAGGGATAGCCAAACACATACAAAATTAATGCGATACGGGCGCTGCGTCGCTGCAGACCGTATATAAATACACGCATGTACGAGAGTCCACCATATACACGGCGTAAATGGGCTGGAAATGACCAGGGAGTCAAAACGGGTTCAAATTTTTCGGGTTTCGGGTTACGGATTTAAACCGGTTAAAATTTTTCCGGGTTTCTGATACGTGGTTAAAAAACGGTTTTAATTTTTTCCGGGTTCCGGGTTCGGTGTTGAAAAATAGTTAATATTTTTTTTCAGTTGACGGGTTTCGGGTTAAATTATTTCCGGTGAATGGGTTTCAGATTTAATTTTTGGGGTTCATTTTTAAGTATCAGGTTCAAAATATTTGTTTTTTTTTTTGAGGATTCCAATAAATATTGTTTATCAAAAATTGATATCAGAATATAATATGTTTCATATGTTTTCAATTAGT
>JAIPRL010003588.1:0-45592 GCA_025469235.1 Pemphigus obesinymphae
TATCTTCAATTATGTTCACATACACCTTTGGTAGTCCTTTCTTCATTAATGCCCACTTTAAGATCTCCCTAGGAACCCTATCATAAGCCTTCTCTAGATCAATGAATACCATACACAATTTCTTTTTAATTTCTCTGTACTTCTCTACAATCTGTCTCACACAAAATATTGGCTCCATTGTTGACCTCCTAGGCATAATCCCAAACTGATTAAGAATAATAATATTTAAGAATAATAATATATATATATATATAATAAATTCCATCAACTTTTTACTAAAACAACCTAAAATACTAAATAGAATAGTGTTTTTTAATTACAATTTTCAGTACTTTAAAATCTTAAATAAATTCACTTTTTATGGATTTGATTCGAAATCCACATATTTAATGATAAAGCAATGTGTAAAAATGTGTCAATTAAAAACCAAAAACTAGTTTTGCTTAAATGTATTTTATAAAACATAAATCATTTGAATTTTATGAGAAATTATTTCTATTAATATAAATTCATATGAAAAATATATTATCTAAACATATAATTAATAATATTAACAGTTTAATTGTATGTTTGATTTGTATTATTGTGCTGTAGATAGAACACTATTATATGCTGTGTAATTATAAAATTTAATACAATCTTTAAATACGAGTAATTATAAAATAATAATATATTTTTGGATCTATTTAGATTTTGAATAGTTCGGAGAAGATACGTATTATAGTTCTACAATAATTTAAATTAATTTGTCTGTAAAAAACTTTTTGACCAGAAGACAATCTAATCAATAAATCTGATTACTTTCTATGGCAGAAAATTAAATTTAAAAAACAGGTAATTTTAGAAGGCCATTTATCGATTATTTGACATTTTCTACAAACACGTAATAAAATAAGTTTAGAAAGTTTACTCTCAATGGGTACAGAATTTTTGGTTTCTAAACTTATTACAAACAATAAACTATAATTCCATAAATATTATAAAACAAAATTAAGAAATTGGTATCTATCTCCCACAAAATTAAAAATTTTACTCGTAACTAGTTACTCATAACTATAAACAAGCAGATAGACAGATAGTATGGATGGATACAAAAGAAATATACATTTTTCAAACTTATATTTATACATCTAGAACAAATTACAGAAAAACCGGAAAATGGTTCTGAAAATAGTGATTCTTAATTCCTGATATTTACGTTGAATGTGTTATTTAGTACTATCATTACTTTTAAAATACGTTTTTTACCTTTGGAATATTTATAGATATTGATGCTGATGGCTATATAAGATAAATTTCAGGAAGGAGATACAAACTTGAATAAATATAATATTTTTATATTTACTATTGGTTGATTTGGCAAGAACCTCTTATCAGGTAAATATCCAAAAAAAACGTGTTTTTCTTGACTCCTTTATGGACACCCATGATTATAAATAAAGTCATTATAGATATTGAGGTTTTTAAGTCATAAACGAGAAAATTCTTGATTTTAACACATAAAAATGCATTACAGTCAGAATTTTTTATATAGACATTTAATATTTTTCTAAAATATTTATTACTTTTCTATAAAATATTTCCTAATAATTCCAAAAAAGAGTTCTAATTATTTCATTATTTCACAGAGTATAATGTATTTTACAGTATGTTATTGTGTAGTATTTTGTGCCTTTTTTTCCACGAATAATTTGTAAATTTTTTTTAACCGTTTATTAATTCCAAATCGTTATACCAAATAAATTATTTACATTAATTTATATGCTTCTTAAAATACATTTTACATATTTGGTGTATAGAAATTAAAAATTATAATAATAAAAACTACCTATATAAATGGTTGATTAAAATGTTTTATATGATATTAGTTTTAAATATTATTTATTCTACGTTGTAATATCCTTGAGAAAACTCAATTTTAAGTTTTACTGAAAATTACTATAATTAATAATTTTCTTTTTAATCCAATTTTTCGACATTCTTGAATTTATAGTGAAAATGTGTTAAAAAGTAACTGCTTTATAAATATACTAATTAGGCCAAGTTCTTTGAAACATTAATTCCTGAATTATTTAAAATTTTACGTGCTTGCATCGTGTACAGACGAGTCGGTTTGAGTTAAAACTTCGTTTAAAGGATTTTTATATCGTGGAGAACCTATTAGAAATGACTTTGGCCGATTATCTACTGAGCTATTTTCGAAAATGCAGCTTTTCCTAAAACATTTAATGTAGACTTAATTGGGCCGTTATATGATTTAACGTTCTTATGGCACGACTCGGAGATATTGGTGTATTGTAAAAAATGAAATGTAAATAAATATAAAAATCGCGTGACGGAAAAATATGGCATGGCGATGACTATTGAAAACATGCCGCACCTTTTGTAAACAGAAAAAAACCACATCGTCATTTTGGGGAGAGATTGCGTTAGTTTATCTATTAAGTGAATATATGTGCCACGCCCAGTTTTTAATGAAAAAAATTTAGTAAAATTATAAATTCATAAGCAGCAATTTGCAGAAAGCTTCAAAATCAGTTATATCAAATACAAAAATGCTTTATGAATTTTTTTTTTTATAAATCATGAATATTATGAAAATCACAATGTGTTTTAAAATTTAGACAAAATAAAATCCAGAATTTATTTCTATGTTAAGTTCAATTTGGCATTTGAAAATAATATTAGAAATATTTATACGTTACATGTCTATTTTTTGCTATTTAATTTATCAATAAAACTCTATAATTTATTTTGATTTGTTTTTTTTATCTAACATTATAATGTTTTCATGTTTTAAATGAAAATATCTATTTTTACAATTATTGAATTGTATATTATTAATTTACCAAAACAATTTAATCCAATAAATATTGTTCAATTTGTTATTACATCGAATCAAATATTGGTCATTTTATATTTGAATCCTGATCAATTAATTTACTTACTATTTTCTTTTCTCGTATTTTTTCATAATTGAGTTAATATTTTTGCCGGACTTCTGTGTATTTCCCTAAAAAACGTTTCAATATTGATTTAAATTGTGAAGTTTATTATGATGCTCTCAATTTATCAGAGGCCTTATAGAGTATGATTTATGGACCAATGAGAACTATTTTCCTTTAACTCTATAATATATACATATAGGTAACCTCTACCGCAATATTTTCCAAATATGCCACTTACCCACTTTCCTGAGTAAATTGTATGAATGATTAACTTTTTATCGATAGATAATTTTATTAAAATATGAATATATGGGATATAATAATGAGGTATGAACTCATCCTTTTTCAAAATCTTTTTTTTAATCTTTAAACAGGATTTCTGTCATTAAATAAATAATTAAAAAATTCATATGGTAAAAATAATATGAATTCCTAGAAAAAACTCGCATAAAAATAAAAAAAAAAAAAAAACAATTAAAACTTAATATGATAAATTTCTTGCGTTTTAAGTCAGTAAATTATTAGGATCAAAATAAATAGCAAATAATATTTACATAGGATTAAACATTAAGGCTTAAACCGTAACGTAATCGGGTCCTTACACTTTTGGATTTAATCCAAAACATAAAACCAAACAAAGCAACCAAAATGTAACAAATAATATATCTCAAATTAAAATAATAAATAATTATAAATATAAAAATAAAATCAGGCCTTGTTATTCGAATAAAAAAGGTTTTTTCAACTTATTAACTAGGATCAATATTTTTAGTTAATATTGACAATTATAATTAAGAAATTGGAATATTTACACCTTAAAAACGTACAAAAATAAATAAATAAATACAGTTTCGGTGGAAAATATCTGTTATATATTATATTAATTTTAATATTTTATAAATTAAATATTTTCTCTAAAGTAATAATGAATTTCACTAGGAAATTTTTATTATAGATTTTGAACAGAGCAAGAGAAATTATTATTATTAATTTTCCAACTCGAAGAATTCGAATAAGAATTTTGGAATACATTTTTGAGATGTAGAATATTTTCGTTAGTAAAATCATGTTTGTTCAAAACTGATAAAATTGTTTCAAAGAATATTTTAATAGTTAAAAAGGTACTTAATATGAAATCGATAGAGAACAATGTTTTACAGTGAGCCCTTTTTAAATTGCATTTATTAATTAGTATATAGAGGTAAGATTCACTCCAAAATATTATCCTTTGTCCATTTCATATGATAAAATATTTAATCTTTAAATCTATTTCGTTTTTCGTAAGGACGTTTGGTTTTTAAAACAAATTTCATAATAACACAAAAATAAAACGTGGTATAGACTTTTAGATTTTTTAGAATATTTCTTAAAAAAAGCCCTGTACACAATCCATTAAAAAGGAAAAAATTAATGAATTACCTAATTCGTATACACTATGATCCTCAATGATTTTCGTAACTAAAATAAAATTATTTTTATGCTCATTTTTTACTAGGGTTCATTTAGATAATCTTAACAATGTAGATATGCTAAAATATTTATTTTTTTAAAAAGACAGTTACTTAATATTGGTGTTGATTTATATACGAGCTTTGAAGACCCGAAAATCCATTCGCCATAGGTATATATCTGAAATCGATAGATTTTTGAGTACACTTTTGCGTGCAAGGAAGTGAAAAAGTGAGAAAAAAAAAAATCGATTATGATTTTTCTCGGCAAATGAAACCGCTATTACGTTATATTATGACTACGACGTTGTGACGGTAACGAGCGGAATAAGACGGAAAAAAAGGGACTGAAAAAATATAATCTCTTTCGCATTATCGGCCGGGAAAAAATGAACGCGTGCTTAATGGTGTACGAGTAATACTCACCCGACCGAGAATGATATTGACTTGAATGACTCGTCTTCCATGGGAACTACATAATATGCTATTCAAAATATACACGGAAACGTCATATTTCATTCTTCCTCACCCAGATAACCGTTACCAATGTATTATGTTAATAAATATTGGTTTTTGATTTAAAATTAAATATTCAAAATCAAATGTTTTAATTAATCGATTATTAATTATTAACAAATATTTATTACCTAATATTATATAATATTGTCAAATTTATTATATTTAGTAATATATAGATCTTAACCAGACTAGGATATTACTTCCATCGGTATTTTATCTCATTTCTTATCAACTATATTTAGTAATGTTATTATCCGATTTTAAATACAGTAGAACCTTGGTTAACCGTGTCTGGATTATCTGTGTTCAGAATTAACCGTGTTCACTCTTCCGAAAATTTGTATATACCAAAAGTAATATCATAGACGCATAAGCGGTATATTTTACGTATATTAAAAGAAATTTAACTTCCATGACGTCATGAATTTAAGAAAATTTAGAAGTGAAGTAAGAAAAATGATTTGAAATGAAAACATAAATCGATTATTTCATATTTCAAGCCCTGATAACTTTATAACACGACAATGTACACACATATGTACATATATACATAACAATGTATATTATTTTAATTCGTTAAATAAAATATCATGATTAACCGTGGTTTTCGTTTATCCGTGAAACCCCTTCCCAACATAATCCCGTATAATCGAGGTTTAACTCGTTGAATTGATGAAAAAAAAAAATCAAAAATGTTGATTTGAATAATTATTATGATTATTATTGATAAAATAAATAGTTTGAAAGTATTATACATATTTATATAATTATGTTATAATAAATTTAGTAATTATAGTAGTTAATAATATGAAATCGTATATAGGTATATAATACTAATATTACAAAAAAAAAATTGCCCACTCACCTATCATTTAAGTGACGAACTTAATGAATTAAACATTATTAAAATTTGGATACGATTTATAACTAATAGTTAGGTGCGTATTATAAATAAGTATAATATATTATTATATTCAATCATATGGAAAACAACTGCTAAATATTATAATATTATAATTAGGTAGTACTGTTTTTGTTATTGAAATCTATTAAAAAAAAAAAAAAAAATTCTAAAAGTATTTGAAATATATTTGATGAATTATTTCAAATACTTAGGGAATACTATTATCATAAAGCATTCAAATACATATTCAGAATACTTTTTTTGAAACTATACGGAATATGTATTCGAAATATTTTTAAATACTATTTTACTCAATCATGACTCCTAACTGAATTACCCGGCTTCATTCATGAACACTTTTACTATTTAATTAATGCTTTCTACGACCAGTATTTTGGGTTAGGTATTGAATAAATGTCGACACCCTCTTCCCCCTTTTCCTATTTGTTCTCTTAAAGATAGAATTTAAAAATGTCCTTTCATAGCCAGAGTCTATGCCATTAAATGGATATTCAGGAATGTTCTCTCAACGTCGTTAACCCCATATTGGATTTATTATTTCCATTTTTACTACCATATTTATATGCCTTGAATTACCACAAATACTAATCCCTGACAGACAAGCTGATAGGTAGTATATAGGTTGTTTATGAAAGAACATCCTGAGTTCAAATCAGACCTAATTGGAAATTGTTGCACCAAATCTGTCGGTTTTTTTTTTTTTGTGATTGTCAACATGTTCTAATGTTTATTATATATTAAATTAAAGTAATATAATATAATATTTTAATTTAATTTTATATTATAAACATTTAAATTTGGTTCATTCAATAAATAACCAATGAATATAAAATGAAAACTCCAGGTTTAATAAATATTGAATATTAAAATTGTATATGTTTATTCAATAGTTAATAAATATTTTCTTGTTACTTGGGTCACTCTCGTGAAATAAAAAAACCTGATCTAGTACAGTCTCTAATACACTCGATCTGTGCAGTGCACCTAATACGAACGCGATGTAAATGACTAAGGGAATCCAAAAATTATAGTAAAATCTTTAATACATATAATGAAACTATTAATTTCTCAAAAACTCAAGATAGCTTATTAGAAACGTTATTTCAAAGATAAAATTATAACAATTATTATCATAATACTATTATAAGTTACATGTTACTATTATTTTAAATAATTTAAAAAGCATAATTCATTTTATTATACATTGTTTTTATGAAAAACAAACTAATGGCTTTTCGGGAGAATCGAATCATTGGATTTATAATTCGATTCGATTCATATCTGAAATTGTGTGTGATGGGTTATTGTATAATTAAAATTGTCAAGTTTTTAACTTAACTTGGTTCTTTTTTTTGGTAAAGTTAATAAATTCACCTATTTATTTTTAGTTTACTTAAGTTAAATTAGTTTAAAAAAAGTCCAGATGGGTAATTTTTTAAGTATATGTTCACAAAAAATATTTCATTAGTTTAAAAAAAGAATGTGAGTAAAATGTTTCCATTTAAATTTTTTAAAAACATATTTCGTTCAGTTATGAGTAGTGCTTTTGTACTATAAGTTTTAGTCTATTCGTAATATTTCAATACCAAGACCAAGACTTGCAATACAATACCGAGCCCCAGATCGCGACTAGACTGCAAAATTATTGCAACTTTGTTTATAAAGTTGCAATAATTTTGTTTTAATTTATAAAAATCTATTAATTATATATTATAATGGAATTTTCGTTATGGTTTTTTTTTTCTTAGTGGGTATACACTTTATTCACAATTTTACAAACAATCTAGTTTTTTCGTAATGCGACAACAATGTCCTTTTTATTATTTTTAAAGAAGATAAAGGAAAATATGATTAAAAAGATTTCCGACAATAGAGCATTCCCAAATGTTCAATGTTGCCGAAACTGTATACACTAGTATTGTTCGTTTCAATCGATATCGTTATAAATGTATACGTGATTAATCGATGGCGTTTTTGGAATATTTTTTTTCAGACAAATACCGAATCCCAAACATTACTGAAATATGAGTGAAATTAAAAATTTCAATAATCTTACATGTGAGACCAAAACTAAATAAATTAGACCATGACCAAAATCGAGTTTAAAACCGAGTTGACAAGACGAAAACCAAGACCGAGCGGCGCATGCAGTTATGACCAAAACCATGCAAATATTTTGATGATTTTTAGTCGTATCTTATGTGATTCATTAATGATTGTGACGATTATATTTTATACTGTGTGATATTCCATAGACAGCAACATAGAAATTGTATTTTGAACGTTAGAGAAATAATTGCACATTACCTGTATGACGTAATATGGTGAACGAATGAAAACAATTAAAATGTTAATTTAAACAATGTAAGCCCTAAAAATAAGAACTTATCTACACTGTATACTTTTAGATTTTTCACTACAAAGTACATAGACATAATTTTGGTCTCCGTGTAGTTAACGTATAATGTTGAAGTTGGAACGTATATCTGTAGGCACACGTGGAGGAAAATTCACTTTAATATATTGTCGTCTTGTATATTGTAACGGTAACTACTTATATTGCCTTACAGTGCGCAGATGTTAGCCATATCCCTTGCAAAATTTGTTTCACTCATAACGATCTAACTTCATAATAAGTTTCATTTCCGAAAAACAAAAAGTCATCTTGAGTTTCATAATTCATTGTATATATATATATATAAAAAAAAAAAAAAAAAGATCATCTGAAATAATTTGGTTGATATTATGCAATATCATCTCGAAAAATTCCACTAAGTCACCGGTATTATGTACTTTTATGTCCATCTGCTACGTTTGTTTTTACGATTTATGTTCAAAGGATTTCAGAAGATTTAGTAAAATAAAGTTGATAAGATCGCGGATTCGATTATTTCCCGGTAACACGTAAACATTGAATAATTTGCTACGCTTATTCTTAAACCCTTCTTTTCTTACCGCCTTTCGCAAGAGCTATTTTATACGAGTAAATCACATCCTGTTTGTTAATGGATACCCACCGTGATGGATTAATATAGTGAAATCCAAAAAAAATTTGATTTTCTTTCAGTTAAATTAGTTATTTTTTCAAGTCTAGTAAATATATAATAATAAATAATAAAATAACAGCTATATACATGCATATGGTATCTAGATGTTCTTTAAAACTTAAATAAAAATGGAAATTGATGACATTTTATAATCTGATAAGTGATAATTTATAAGTGAATATTTTATTATTATATATCTATAAAACAATCTGGACATGATTCTATTATATGATCGCGACAAATTATTTTCGCGAAGTTCAATAAAATATTGAACTCTCATGCTCAAAGGGATATCATAATCTAATTCATTTTAATTGTTATCGAAATCCATCCTATTAACCGTTATGTTATCAAGCTAATGATCGTATTCTTAATCATATGTTGATTGTTCCGAGTAGAAATCATGATTAGACTGATTATCAAATTCGACGACATTTTTGTCACCACTTGAAACCCAAACATCAGTAACCTGGTCAGTTTTTTCCAAATATAACTTAATTTGTCTTTTTTTAAAAGTGTCCATGTTAAATTCAATCAAGGAATAATGCGAACGAACTGTAAAACTGGGCAAACAATATATTATACCCAACAGATACAAAAACCACGACTACACGCATGTAGTAAATAATTGTCGAATTCAGATTTTACCCCAAACGATTGACTAAAAAGCGGTGACACTTATGGCAAAAATAATGGTGGAAATACTTGATAACTATATCTAAGAAGGTACATGGGAATCATTAATTAATAAATTTTACGATAACGACGGTATTGCGATAATAAACTTGTATGGGGTCATTATTTACCTTGCGTGCGTTTTCAAAGGTTAAAAAATCCATTTAAATCTAACACAATTAAATGTACCTACTCATATGAATAACCTACAAATGAAATAGATATCTCTATTAATTATTAAATTTCCATCGAGGGTTATGAACATTAAATTTTTATTTATGTTATACTTCAAACTATTCAAATATATTTATTTCGTCTGAGTTTTATTATAATGAAAACATGAGAGAATAAAAAATACAATAACTAGACGTTTTCAAAATAAAATATAAAAATTAATTCTATTAAACTGTTTTGGAATGAAGCTTGTGTACACAATTTATATATTTAAGTATAGTTTATATATACTATAAAGTTTATTAATACAACTAGAAATGCATTTTCTAATTAGATACTTTATGCTCTATTTGTACATATTACTGTTTTTACGACATTAGCGAAAATTCTTATTACGTTTAAATATATCCCATAGTAAGATATTGTAGATTAAATTTATAAATAATGAAAATAATATGAGGAAATGTTGTTATAATCCATATAATCCACATAAAAATGTCAACTGTACCGTTTTTTCCTTTAATCTAGTTTTTATTTATTATCTATATCAGATATAGATATATTATCATAGATTCTATAGTACCTACAGAGTCATATCACAAAAATTACATTTATTTAGTGATAATGTATTTCTCAAAGAACAATTCCTAAATATGCCGCTGATTCTTATGCATATGCCATACTCTCTAAATGTTAATGTTCCCAAAACAGTGTCCCGGATACTTATAGTTGTTGTTTTATCAAACGTCACTGCAGGCGTTTATACACCATGAAATTGCTTTGGAATTGTGGTCGACCAGCTAAGACCCCAATATTTATTCCCACGAGAAAATTTGTAAACAAAAATGGATGAAAATGGAAATTATAAATAATAATAATAATAATAATAATACGAAAGTAAATGTACTGTGAATGCATATTTTTGGGGGATGAAAACGTCGAGGATTGTCCCGCGAGACCCATATTATT
Source organism: Pemphigus obesinymphae (assembly GCA_025469235.1). Lineage (NCBI taxonomy): Eukaryota > Metazoa > Arthropoda > Insecta > Hemiptera > Aphididae > Pemphigus > Pemphigus obesinymphae. The sequence goes on from JAIPRL010003588.1 coordinate 10,706, forward strand.
ATTAAAATATTATACATAGGTATAGATTATATTATTTTTTTTTTTAGTAAAAACTATTTTCATGTCAAATATGTGAACTGACAATAAATTGCATGTATGATCCTTAAAAAATTCTTATAGAATAATCTTTTTAAGTATATTTTTAATATTCATATAATCAATGAAAAATATAAGATTTGATTTGATCAATTCTTACTGAATTATTAGAAAAATATCCATGTACCTTAAATGCTATAGTTATTTATTGATTGATAAAAATAAGCTATATAATTACGGGTTAATGCAATGGTTTTGATGACTATAGCATTATTATAATAAATTGGCAGTATATCAAAGAAAAAAAAAATCTTTAAGTGGTAAATTAAAGATACACCAAACTGTAAGTAAACAATTAATTTATCTTTTATTTTAAGAAGGGAAACTAAATCACCACGTGAAAAAGTTAGCTGTATTTTGCGAATTTCTTCCCTGAATTAACATGAAGATTATTTATTTGAAACATTTTTGTATAGGTACCTAATAGACTTCAGTGGTGGCAAATTATTTTGACGCTACGTGCCAAAAATTCCAAATGATTATTTTTTTTCGAGTGTGCCATTAAATTATGAAAAATATTATATATATATATTATATTCAATATTGTAAGAAAATAATTATTGTAATTTTATTTTATTATTAATCTATTAATATAAAAAGGTTAGTTTAGGTACATAATATTATAACATTACTTTGGTAATTATTTATTTCCTTAATGTGATTTTTTTTTGTTGATTATATGATGCTAATTCGTAAACAATTAGGTTATATTCATTAATATTTGATTTATAATTAGTAACTTTTAATAAAGTACACGCGGCACTGCATTTATCAGTTAGTCGGTTATTTAAATCAGATTTTATAAAATCAATTTCTGAAAATAGAAAAAATAGACACAATAGCTAATGCTAGAAACTATTTTTAAAGTAGAATCATCTTTGGAATTGCATTCTACACTTTCAAAATCTTGTTCCCTATGTTTACAATCGATCTGCCTATTGCTCCATCACTCTGAATTTCTTCCAGTTCATTTCTCAGTATAACGATTTTTTGTTTCCTTATGGTACTCGACTGAAAATCTATAAGCTGAATTCTAAAATCATCTAAATTCAATCATTCAAACAATTTTTAATTAAGTTTTTCAAATGACAATGTGTCTGGATAAATAATAATTTTCGTGGTTTTTTCGAATTCTTCAAACTGAATAAAGCATGTAGATAACTCATTCATAGCTGTATTAATAATATTTGAAAATTCTTGGATAAGATAAATAAAATCAGGTTTTTCGAAAATTTCCAATTCCAAAATAAGTATTTTAAGGTTAGAAAAATATTTAAAATTTTTGTTTATTATGTCATGGTTAAATATTCCTAATTTATCTGAAATACTTGGATCGTATCAAACATACAAATGATTACTTTATTTATCGGTCAATAATGATTATTCAATAAAATAAAAGGTAAAATAATAATATATAGTATTGCGTTGAGTATATCTACGTCTTTAACGAATCTCCTAATTTAATCTTTTCTGAAAGACGTCAACAGTACCGAAAAATTACTACTACTATTAAAAAACATTGTGATGTTATTAATTATTAAAAATAAAAATAATAATTATGTATATACATACATATATATATATATATATATATATATATATTTTTTTTTTTAATTTTTCACGTGCTATCAAAATTTTCTCGCGTGTATTGGATTGCCATCACTGTACTAGATAATACAATAAAATTTTTATTTGTTTCCAAAAGATAACTTAAACATAATTTTTTTTATTCAATGATTTGGTTTTGGATTTAGTTTATTTTCTATTATATTTATAGTAAATATTATCTAAACATTGTAAGTTCTATTTTATGGCTTGACATTTTTAAAATGTAATTTTTAATATTGTTTTTCATTTTGGTATACAAACTTTATATTTTTGATATATTTATATATATATATATATATATATATAGTAAATATGCCTTAATTTTTAAAGGAATTACTATTATATTAAGTCAGGAAAATATTCGAAAAATATTGTTAATTTTCAGCACAATATACGAGGTTCACCATTAAATTGAATTTTTAATATATTTTAATTTGAAAGTAGATGATTAGGTCTTTGCGTAGGGAATTCGACCAGTATCTGTTACCTTTACCGGAAACAGAAACTGCAATAGGGATCTAGTCCTCCAGGTTGGGGGTTGAGCAAAGTGCTAACAACCCTTCCTCGATAAAAATATGTTTGTTATGGTACCATCACAAACAAAGCCTCGGACACGGATTAATGGATTAAATACTGGACATGGAAAATGGTCAGCGGAGATAAAGATTTTAACATGAAACACAATAAGCCTTTTTAGAACTGGCGCATGCCAGAATCTGGTAGAGACACTAGATGCATACACTATTGATATAGCTGCTCTACAAGAGATCAGATGGACTGGAGTAGGACAGATGAAAGTCGGACATTATATAATATACTTTTCAGGACTAGTTGATAGACATCTACTGGCTTTGCAGTACATGAAAAATTGGAACCATATGTCTAGGAGTTTATCCCAGTATCAGAGAGAATGGCATATCTAAAACTAAATACGACACAACTTAACATAATGTTAGTGTGCGTGCATGCCCCGACGAAAATGAGTGAAAATGAAGTTAAAGATGAGTTTTATAATAAATTGGGTGAAACATGCGATAGTTTACAAAGAAATATCGTCACACTATTGCTGGGACACTTAAATGTTAAATGTGGGACAGAACCACATTACCCTCCGATAATTGAAAAAGAAAGCCTGCATGCCATAATCAATAGAAACGGATTACGCCTCATCTCCTTTGCAGCGTCAAATAACATGGTAGTGAGAAGTACGACATTCCCCCCCAAAAATATACATAAAGCTACATGGAAGTCTCCGGATGGAAATACGCTCAACCAGATTGATCACATATTAATTGAAAATAGATTTCAATCCAGTATAAAGAACATATGAAGCTACAGAGTAGCAGATATCGACAGAGATCACTTCCTGTTAATATCAAAATTCAAGCTCAAATTGCAAGTCATGAAAAGCTTAAAGGAGAGGAAAAGTGTGGAATTCAACGTAGACATATTTAAAAACGAAAATATTAAAAAAATATATCCAGAGAGTATTGATATACATCTTAAAGACAGTAGAGCGGGGAATATAGAAATGGATTGGAACAAGATTAGGATAGTCATAAAAGAAACAGCAGAACGAAGCATTGGTAGATGACAAAATGGAAATAAGAATATGAAAAAGAAATGGTATAATGAATTATGCAAGGAAGCCGTAGAAAAAAGACGTGGAGCAAGAGCAGATTTTATAAGATCTAAGAATCAGATTGCGAAGGACATTTTTCTAATTGAAAGTAAAAACTGTAAGAGAATATTACAGGGGGAAAAGAGGAAGTTCGTTAATGGGATTTTGGAAGAAGCCGAGAAGGACCGCTCACAAGGAAAAATTAGAAACTTCTTCAAGACTATTGGACAGTATAAGGAGTTCAACCCAATTCTAAAGGCAATAAAGGGTAGTAATGGAGATATCCTTATGGAACTCAGTGATAAAGTTAAAAGATGGAGGAAATACTTCATAGATCTTCTAAATGCGGAAATATCAGTGGCCCCAATGGGAAACGCACAATACCGGACAGTGGAACCAATGATTAGCGATATAATATTAGAGGAGGTCAAGATTGCTATTAACAGCCTAAAGAACTGGGAAGCTCCAGTTTCTGATAATATACCGTCTGAGCTTATCAAATACGATGGCGAAGAAATGCATAAATCTATTTTCAAAATATACCAAAAGATCTGGGAAAAATAATAAATGCCTGAAGATTGGAAAAAGGCAATAATTTTTCCCATTCACGAGAAAGGTGATAAAACTGAGTGTGGAAATTACAGAGGGATATCGCTCCTAAACTCAGCATATAAAGTATTCTCCAAAGTGCTACTGAATCGTATAAGTAACTATATAGAAGAAAACCTAGGTGAATATCAGTGTGGTTTTAGGAGGGGAAGATCAACTATTGAACAAATTGCAGTTATAGGTCAGATCATAGAAAAGAAATATGAATTTTGACAAAACCTCTGGCAAATATTAATAGACTTTAAAAAAACCTATGATAGCATTCATCGGGAGAGTTTATATAACGTAATGACTGAATTTGGAATACCGAAGAAGCTAAGGAACCTATCCAGGATGTATATGGAAGGAACGCATTATCAAATCAAGGCAGACCAGACAACCTCTGAAACGTTTACAGTGGAAACGGGTCTAAAACAAGGGGATACGCCATCTCCAATATTATTTAATCTAGTTCTAGAGAAAGTGGTTAGAGGGATGCAAGAAAAAGCAACGTGTGTAGAAATAAACCAGCGAAAAGTTCAAATCTTAGGTTTTGCTGATGATCTCAACATTGTAGGCAATACCAGAGATGATACAGCGAAAGCATTGAGAGTTCTAAAAATATCAGTAGATAGAATAGGACTAAAAATAAAGGTGAGATAAGACCAAGATCATGGAGCTATTAGATATGGACATAGATCTAACAAACCCTGATCCGGATGCTGGATATATGAAAAAGTTAATGAGTTTAAATACCTTGGTGTATGTATAAATACAAAAAATGACTGGTCACAAGAGATTGGAATAAGGATAATAAAAGCAGGGAGGGCGTCCTTTGCATTATCCAAATTTTCAAATCTAAAATGTTGTCCAAGAAAACAAAATTTAAACTCTACGCAGTGATAGTGAGAGCTGTATTAACATATGGATGCGTAGCATGGACAACTACAAGCGTAACAGATTGAAGACTTACCACCTTTGAAAACAAGATATGGCGTATGTAATGTGGACCTAAGTTAGATGAAAACACAGGTATGTGGAGGAGAAAGTTTAACAAAGAACTAATTGAAGAAACAGGAATGACTCCAATTAAATATTACATAAGAGGCCAAAGAATCCAGTGGTTTGGGTACATTATGCTTGGAAAAGACGATAAAATAATTAAGACAGTACTGTCTTGGAAACCAACGGGTAAGAGACCACGTGAACGGCTGAGGAAAAGATGGATGGACGTGGTCGAGGAAGATTTAAAAAGGATAGGAGTAAATGATTGGAGAAATATAATTCATGATCGAAAGAAGTGGCGTGAAATTGTGATGGTGGCAAAAATTCTTGCAGAGTAGATAAAGCCAGAAGAAAAAGATGATTAAGTACTAAGTGATTATTTTTGAATAATCAGAATTATTTTATTTTTAAATTTATAAAATGGTCAATCGTTTTAAGTTTTAAAATATTATAATTATAATCTAGATACGAATACATTTAGAGTTCTACTTGTTTTTCTAGTAATTTTAGTTATTATATAGGGCATAATCCGTTAATATTGCAAATAGCAATAACTATGTTCACCAGATTACCTGAGTTTTCAACCATAATATTTCCAGATTATAAGAACTAAACATTAAAATCCATTCTGTGGTGTAAACTATTTTATTCAACTTTTTAACATTTTTTCAGGTTTATATTTTTGTCTTATTTACGTGACTTTTTTTTTTTGCTTCTCAAAATTAAACATACAGTTTCATCATTAACAATGGTCATCAACAAAGATTATGAAAGATTTCCAAAATTTACTATTGGTTTCCAAAATTTTGTACACAAATATCCAATATGATAAATAATTACCTAGATGTGGTTTAACAATTTATTTTTCATCTTTAAACATATGAGATTAGTTGGGTACATTTTAATAGATTTGAAAATTTGTCTCGGAAACTCAATTTTTTTTTTATAATATTTTCTTAATATTTGTACTTAAAGTATAATATACACCAGTATATTAATATGATAATATTTATATGAGGAGCTAATGATTTTTTATTGAGATATTTAATAAAAGATCTAAAGAAAAATCTCACAAAAGTAAATTTATAATCAATATTAGAAATAATGACCGTTTATTTCATATACAAAAAGCTTAACTAAGATATTCGTAGTACATTTTTAGGTCCTTTTATTTGAATTTCTTAAAAAAAACACAAAATTGAAATTTTATATTTATTCACGAATTATATAGACCTTGTTTCAAACGTAATTCGCTCGTGTCAAAGCCTGTAAAACTTAATTCTCGTGTAACATATGAAACCGCATATATATTATGGTTAGGATATACCCACGACCTTACCTACGCTCTGAAGGATTTTGATATAACTGTATATACTCGTCTTTATAATGACGTATCCAAGCTCTTACTAAGGAAGGGATTCAAAACAAAGACATTTCGTTTTTTTTTATTGTTATATTATATAGATTTAATAAAAATAATATAACATAATATTAATAGAATATCCCGTAACACTGATAATAAACATATCGTTTGAAACCCTAAAAGTCCTTATTACGATTATTATTTATTCCACAACTTACAAAAAGTTAGAAATATAATTTTACTGAATTATTTTTTTTATCCTTTTTGTAATATAAATTAATAACTGTTTTAATTTAATATTGGGAGGGAATTATTTTTATAATAATTATTATTATTATAATGTAAATTTTAATATTTAAATAATATAATGTTAAGCAAATGTTTCTTTTTAAAATTATATAATTTTTTTAAATATTTTATTCTAATAGTACCTAATCTAAACTCGTAAATTTGAATTAGATTATTTAAAAACACCATGAAACATATAAACAATAAACACACAAAAAACTATCTCATTTTGCAATATATTTTAATGAAAAAACTAAAAATAAACATATACCTTAACCTAAGAACAATAAGACATATACAAAGAACGTTTCGCTTTGATAAAAACCAGTTCCATATGCTGTTGAAAGTGAAAAAAATTCGAAAAATTATTATCATATTATTTTATATAGATTATCTCATAGAAGAAAATATACGTGTCGTTAATTTAAAATAGGATCAACCTTTCTTAGGATTTACTAGAAATTGTACTATATTTTGTACATAAAAAATAAAATATATTTATAGTGTATAAATAATGAATATTAATATATAAAATATGATAAATTATGTAGACATTTTAAGAAAGTGTAGACTTTTATTCGACAAAATTGAACAAACTATATATTATGAAATTAATAAATGGCATGAATGCCAAACATTATTGACTAGAGCTACAGTACCTACTTACCCTGTACGTACAATTTGACATATTATATCGTAAAAAATGTATAAAAAATTTGCAAATTTCTTCGGAATTTTCATTGTAAACTTTTTTTATAATTTATTTACATTACGACCCGAATACGTTTAATATTATTTTTATAACATTGACGCGAATAACGTGTTATATTTTTAACTTTATATGCATTTAAAATTAATCTAATCAACTAGACCTATAATGGTTATTAATATAATACTATACATAGACCGTAATCTAATTTATTCATATCTCTGTTATTTATATTTTACACTGAAGAGCTTTAGGTATAAAAAAAGTTAATAAAACATATAAAATATAAATAAGTACAGAATATATTTTATATTTGGATGTAAGCCAGTTCGCTTCTAAAAGGTAAGGATACACTGGATAATATTATCTCAATGAACCGAGACTCACTTAGATTATGCCAAAAAATACAACCTTTTAAGGATGATGGAATCACGAGAATATTGTCTAAAACTTGATGTTCTCTTTTCACTGAAAATATACAAAATATCTATGATTTTTAACACATTGATATTAATTTCCAATGTTATGGTATTATAAGATTATTTTTTAGATAAGCTGGAATGGTAAACAAATGAGATAGGCACTAGAGGATATATATATTAATATATAAAATTGAGGTAACTAGAAAAATTAAAAAGCAGTCTCAAAATCAGGCATCAAGGATTGTTGAAACTGATTATAAAAGAAGATGAAAAATGAAAGAAAGGGAATAAGGCTCAAGGAAGTTTTTAAATACATTTTATATGAGAGATGAATTTAAAAATAATATCGAACTTTTAAGTAAAATACTCATATTTATGGTACACAATTTTAGACAGATACTCAAATAGTATAAGAATAAGAAAATAAACAATCATCAGAATATAGTTACATGAATAGTTAATTAATATAAAAAAAATTATAAAACTTATTTGCATTAAAAATTTAATATTGCTATTTATATTATTTTGAATACAACTAGTTACAACTTTTGAACATTGTAGTATTTAAAATATTATTTATTGAGATTATATTTTACAATTTTACACTGTAGAATTTTTCATTAAACTAATTTATAAATAATATATAAAATTAAGATAAAAATCTTACTGAAATATGTGTATGTGTATGAAAAAATGTGCATGAATAATCATTTTTTTTTGAAAATGGATTAAGTTAAAAATCGTCTGTTACTATAATTAAATACTTTCAACAATATTATATTATATATATATATATTATATTATAAAGACTATTTATATATTTTTTGTATTTGTCTTAAACCTGTAAAACAAAAAAAATACTCATAATTTTCCAATTTATTTGGATAAGACTGAACTAATATTCAAATTGAGTTAGATTAATTTTAAACGTCAATTTTGGTCGTGAGAGTAAAATATAATAGGTGCGTATACATACCATATATGTAAAATCAACACATGTTAATTGGTATCTCAGCATTGATGACTACAGACCATGAGAAATCATTATTGTTGAAAGCATATTAATGATATTGGGTATTAAAAACAAGGAAAACGAATATAGGAAATTTTCGTAAATATAAAAAATATTAAAAAATATAAACATCGTTTTGGTCTTACAAATTGTTCGTAGGTATACATTGATATAGGCTTGGTTATTTTTTTTTTTTTAGTTACCTCAGTGTTGATAGGTTTAAATGAATAAAAAATGATCAATTTCAAATCAAAAAAATAAACATTCTCGTTAAACATTAAAAATGCACGGAATATAATTAATTTTTCATGTCTGGTTTATACGTTTATAATATAAAAGCATAAGTATGAGTAATGCAATTTTTTTCACTGTTTGCTCGTGAAAATATTTATTTCCAGAATTACTCTTTTAAATACGTTTGGAAATTCTATTGTCCCCCGTTAGTTTTCCTTCCATTGTTGTACTATTGCCAAGGAAACTGTTTGCAAAACGCAATAAAATGGTGAAACACGATTGCGTACGTTTGTCAGCGAATCATAGACATTATTAAAACAACTACCCGAAAGGTCAAATGACTGCGCAAAATTTATAGTGCAGTATAATAAAATGAAAACAATAATAATAATTACAGTATGGCTGAAATATATTATATAAGTTAATATAAAATATAAAGCGTGTATTGGTTTTCCAATGACCATAAATATAGAAGGATTAATCGGAGTTTCTTAATGTTTTTAAACATCAATTTTTCTCGGTACAGATATAAATTATTATATTTGGGACTTTTATAAAAATACTATACTAAGGGTTCCAGTATAAGGCACGCTCGAATGGTTTTGAAATTAATTTTCGGACGGAATCAAAATTCTGCCAATGACCACCGATGTTAAGTAAGCATACTAATTTCACGGTTTTCGTATCCGTTTAATTTAATTTTACAGGCAATATCCTCTCGTATATAGTGCACAAAATGAACGCTAAAAGGGGTCGACTGCTATAATAGAAGGGATCGACGGAAATGTAAACCATTAAAGTTCTCCATTGTTTCGTAACTAGCAGTCATCACCTGTGCAGTGCTGTGGGCATTTTCGGTTTTGTTCGTATCGTTTGGTAATCTATTTTTCGTATATATATATATATATATGGAATTTGATGCTAAGTGTTAGAATCGAGTTAATGTGAACCAGTTATTATACTAAAACTTAAAAGATCCATCTTGATGCATATCCTATCAATATATAGGAAAGCTTGAACATAATTTAAGATTAATCTAGGAATGGGCGAGACGTAACTAATGAAAATTTTTCAGGCCATTTACAAGTTTATGATTTTTTTTACAATGCTAATTTAGGTAATCATTTCAGATAAAAATTGAATAACTGGCCTAATATTTTTCAATAATTTTCTAAATCTAATAATAAAAAAAAAAAAATAATAATAAAAACAATAACATTTTAATAATATTAAAATATTATTGACCAAAAATGTTCAAAAAAATATTTATCAATATGAAATTTTTAGAAATATTACATTAAATTTAATATAATAAATAATAAATACATAGAAAACAAATAAGTCTGGAAAGCTCACTATGGTAGCGTGCTAAATGTCTAGTTTCAAAGTGTATCCTAAACAATGAACCAAAAATATTATATATAACCAAAAAATTGTATTTGGTAATAATATATTACCGAATAAAAAAATCTTAACATGTACTAGTAATAATGAAGGACAGATGGACAGACATAAGATGTCTATACTTCTGTTAAGTAACCTAAAATTAGATTCATATGCAACATAAACATATTGTTATACTATATTTTGACACCAGTAATGTAATATAAAATTTTGATTAGAATTCTCTTTAAATTCAGATGAACATATACATACGTGTACTACTTGTATTAATATAATTGAAATGCTTATCGATGTTTTTTTTTCATATTTTATCGAAAATATTGTATTCGTCCGTCAGTAAAAACTATACGTATCGTGTATTTTCATCGGCCATTTGGAGCCACTAGAAAAAATGAAATTAACTGTACGATCTCCTTATCCCGATTATTGGAGCATGCCTTCGTTTCAACCCCAAATTGACACTAGTATCACACGATCAATTTCATTGACAGTACGTTCACGTCCAAACTGATGACAGACATAAAATATTTATGTTCTAGGTGATATAAAAATTCATTTTGAATAACTTTAATACTTTGATGGTTTGAAAATATTACACGGTACGTTAGACGGTATTGTACAAATGGTTTTACTAAGGACTTACCCAATGCACTCACATTACATACAATAATATTGAATTTATCGTACTGGTTTTCGGGCCAAGGACTTAGAAATTATTTTTCGATTCGACATATTCACTAGTCGCTCACGGACCATGGAACACATACACTTTAAAATAACATTGCAAATACCACTATTTGATATTCAATAATATTGTAACGTATAGTAGTACAATAGTATTGTAACGGTTAATCGAATACACCTGTCTTGGACGCACACGCACACGATGGTACACTACCAGTTGTTTTTTTTTTTGGGAGGGGGGAGGGAACCGCGCGAGCACGCACAATGGACACCTAACGAAGTGAACTTATTAATATTCATGTCGTTACCAGGCAAACGTGTACGCTTGCACTATTTTAAATATTAAATTATCCGATAACTATGGAATATTGGCGTGGGGGTGAACTATAGACGAATATTATTAATCTGAGTGCCATACAAAAGGAGGATTAGGAAACATTTTACCTGATGATAATCAAAGGATTACGTGGGTAATAGAGAGATTTTGAGACACTAATAATGTGAATGCACCAATATAGAGTGCATACACTGCATACACTGTGGACCTTACAGCTACTGCATCGTGTAATTGTTATGTTCCGTTTTTTACTGAAATAATATATGCCATTTATCGGTTTATACTCGTATAATCGGAAAGATATTGTGATTTATTCCAAAAATACGTCCTTGCGGATTACACCGTCTATAATCACCGATTAAATCGTCCAATATTTAGGTAAACAATTGGGACGTGACACGATAAACCATGTGAAAGTCGATTATATTACAATATTAGTACCGTGCTGAGCCTTTAAGCTTAATCGATCTCGAATATCGAATTAGATAATTGTTGTTTATACAATTTGTAGAATATTTAAACCTTTCACTGGTGCACTGTTTTTTCATTTGTAACCCAACTGTGCTGAGGTTTCTGGATATTTTTGTATATTTTCTTTTATTGTATCTAACCCACTATACATTTGATGTTGTCCAACATCTCAGATATGCATATTTTATGTATAATATGTAAAATTGCATGACAAGGGGTTCCCAAACACAGCACATTAGCGCATAGTTTAATGAAAATAATAAATATACATTTATATTTATATTTTATTATAGTTTATATTTAAATCTTAAATAGCTTATTAAATGTACAAATATCATCGCATTTTATAAAACAATAAGTGATCACAACGATATTGATAATACGGTATTTTACAGGGCGACCACCTTAGGAAACAATAAATATGAGAATAATTTGATATGTCTCTCATACATTGGGGATCAACTTTTTTTCTTTTTTTTTTTTTTGATGGTTAAATCCATTTAATTTTTATTGATTTTTCCCTATAATCACCAGGTTGATAATCCACTTATTTGATTTTATAAATAACAGACTATACCATTACGTCTGCAGCAGGCAACGGTATGTTTTTATCCGATGTACTATAATGATTGCAGCAGTTAAAGGGTTAAACAAAAAAACGACTAATTTATTAATAAATAGTTTTAATAATAAAATTTATAATTTTAATATTCAGTGCATAATATTTAAAGAATTTGGTGAAGTTGAGAATAATTTATGATAAACTAAGACTGAAGGACATGTAATATAATTATGACTACATGATGCAGAGGGTTACTCTGCATGGATTTTTGAAGGATTAATATGGAGGTAAAGTTTATGTGAACTATAGATGTAAAACAAAGAAATTATTTCTCCCAAAAGTTTTGGTTTATTAAACGAGCATATATCACTGGAATAGCTAGTACAATTAATTTACACTTAATTAAAAAAAATTTTATTTTATCAAATTACCAAATAATTTTATTGACTATATTGCGAAAAATCGAGTTTCGATGATAAAATAAAAGTATAAGTTATCAGACTAAAGCACCAAGTAATTTACCAAATATTTAAAGTAAAACGTTCCAACAATCTTTATTTATTTTGGTTATTTTTTTTCTCACTTTTTTTCTCTGATACTGCTCCGAGATTTATACTTATTTATTTTATAGATGATAAGTGTACATGGTGCAGGTAGATGGGTAGATCTGGCTTAGCCGGACATGACAGCAGTGCCCTAATTCTGTATGTACGGTTTACTGTGACGGAAACTGTGGATTTACGACAATTTCGGCAAAGTGGTCCGAGATAAAAAAAAAAAAATAAATAAATAAAAGCAGACCTGATAAAAATGAATTGCGTCGACTAGCTGATGTGAACATATTTTTTTTTTTAATTTTGTACGAAGTCTTAAAAATTTTCAGTTTAATTAATACAATTTCCTAAATGTTTAATAAAATAATTTTAGATATGAAAAACTAAATGGAATTTCAATTATTTAGTATTTATAAAATAAGTAAAAATTTGCTTTTATAAGATTCTCTAAAAAATATTAAAAAAACAATAGCGGAAAAAAATATTAAAAAACACGTATCTTTTAAAACATCTAAGTATCAATAATCCTTTATATGACCAATATTGTACACAATTTATCGATTTAAACGAGTCAATTAGTATTTGAAGTCAAGTGTATTTCAGAAAATTTCATATATGGTATTCATAATATTCTACAAAAATGTTCCCTTGTATTTCTTATTCATTTATATTTGAATTAAAAACAAAACTATAATATAAAAATAAATCTACGTTTAAATACGAAGTATAATAATCAATTTTACGAAAAAAAAGTTGATTATATATAGGTACATATTTAACAAAAATTGCCTACTTAGTAATATGGTTATTTATCGAATTAAAATTATTTTCATCTCTGGTCAGAGCATAGAAGCAAATTTTTAACAAAAAATTATTATTTTTAAAATACTTGTCCACTAGATTTGATGTGTTTGCTGCATATGAATTTACATAGTAAAAGTAATTAGAAAAATACTTTAGATGATAATTTTTCGGTTATTCATTAAAAACTATAAAGAAAAATTACAAAACATGGGTTATTTTCTATAACTCAAAAAAACGGGTCTTGATACAAGACATTTATTTGAAAAAATATATATATTTTTCATTATTATATATGTTATATATTTGTCAACCAATTTAGACACTCAAAATGCTTGAAGGTTCTATTCCAAGCCCGAGCAAAAATATTTGATACCTAAGCGAAATTTGATTTATATTATTCTTTGTTTGCATTTTAACTGAATTCAAAAAAGCAATAATAAAAATAATTACATGAAATTATTAACTAATAATATTTCAATAAGTGTATAGAAAAAAAAACTATAGAATACTTCAAGCATACAACTGTTATTTAGACCATTACTGTCCAAATAGCTACTGTTTTTGTAAATAAAATATAACATCTATGTATATACTCTTAATGAAGTAAACAAATTTTTGATAACTTATCAATTAAATTGTATAGGTACTTAAAAGAAGGAAACTATATGGATAATTATACCTTAGTTCACTCAGAATCGTGATTTAAATGTAAATAATTCATACTAGTTATGAAATCTAAAAAGCAATACCTACTATAATATACTGTGATGACCTAAATATAATTTCTATATGAGTTTTATCATTAAAAATGTATAAGAAATACTATGATATTTATTAATGGATATAAATAAACATTTTACTTTCGGTCTTTATAAAATAATCTTATGACGGCGTTCTGTATAGGCAAAACAGAGACATGCTTGTGTTGTTAAGCAGTATTCATCGTTTCAAAGATATTCATATCGTTAAAATATTTAAACATAAAGATATTTTATAATATTACATATTATATCGCGATATCCTCACATTTTAATAAGTATTGAGAATTATTATATTAATCTTTTGTTTAAACAACAATTTACTGTTGTATAATGTAATATTATATTATATTATACAATAAAATAATACTACCGTAAATATATACACTTATAAAGATACACAGAGTAATACATTTTATGTGAATTACGTGAATTCATTTCTTTTGTGGCAAGCAAAAATAACTTTTAATTTGATCTATAATTACCAAATAATATTTATTGAAGACATCTATAACGAGTTAAAATATGTATTTTATAACAGTATCCAATAAATTAAAGAGTATAACAAATAATATCCTTAATAAACCGTGATTAGCAATAATTATGAAATCTTGGAATTTATATTTAACATATTTTTCAACAACGCCATCAGTTTTAAATAAGATATACAGTTTTTAAAAACTTAAATAAAATTACTTAAATTACAAAAAAAGTATATTAAATTAGTTTACATTTCTAGGTCTAGCAAAATTTATATATTTATAAAAAAAAAAAAAATATAACACCAATTTTAACACAGGATAAGAGAATTTATAAGATTTTAAGTATGATGCATTAAAATTAAATTAAAATTAGGTACTAAAATTTTTCTGTTGTTATTATTTTATATTCATGTCTGTATATTTGTATTCTGTTATTATTTTCTACAATTATTAATTTATCTAATCTGATTTAAAATGTAAACTACCTAATATATAACATTACTGCAACATTTATCAAAATTTAAATAACATTGGAGTTAGCATTTAGTGGCTTATTACAGCAAAATAATTCAATAATTCAATACTTCTACATATTCAAAACTGGAGATATTTTGAGTTTTTTGTTTTATTATCGTGAAACTCAACGTCTACATATATTTTTCTCGTCTTATTTTAAAACTATACTAAAAATATTATTTGATGGGGAAGATGATTTATTGAACAAACATTTTTTTTTTTTTTTTATTGATTAGTATTACATGAAAATACGATTTATAAGTATTATTCAACATGTGCATTAAGGCAAAACCTACCAGGCGTAATCCCTATTGAAAGAGATAACTTATAAATTCCACTCCTATTGATGAATAAACCTTGAATATGTAATTCTTTTTGATTGTAACTCTTTATATGTGCAGCTTTTTTCTAATACAACACTTTATTTGTGGAATTACATTTAATTGAAATTCTTATACATAAATTTGTGAATTGTATCGAGATTTATAATAATCAGTGACCTAACATTTTCGGCAAATAATATTATTAATTAATTAATTTAAAAAATATTCGGCTAACGATAGAAACTGACCTTATATGCTTTCTAGAAGATAATTTTTATCAGTCTATTATTTATGCTAATTTAGTGTAAAATAATTATATACATTTGTGTCCATCTTCAAACAGTCTTCAACCACATGTTGTCAAAACCATAATTTGGTATACTTATAAGTTTTAAATGATAAATTATCTCTAAATTATATAGTTTATTATTCCTTAGTTTAGCTTAATTATAATGTCAAATCAAGATTCATCACAAACAATTTTTACACAAAAAAAAGAATTTAACATTGATTTCAAATTGATTACAGAAACGATATTCTATCTGAAGATCGAAGTGCTTCCTTTAATTAGTTTTACGGACTAGATTTATTTATTTATTTTATTAAAAATTTGAAAAATTTTTATTTTGGGATATATTTACTATAGAAAATATTTATATAATTTGCATTTATGAGAATTTATAAGAATTACGTTCCTCAAACCGTTAACATCTGCAAGTTCAGTATTTTATAGATATTGAGAATTGTCAATAGAATTACATACACACTCGTCTGTCTCATACCAGAAATTGTTAAAATATATGATGTATTCTGTGAAATATAAATTTTGTTTTTGATTGCAATGTATAAATATGTATATAATTCAATATTTATATAAACCGTCTAGTTACATTAATTTTTAAGAATTTCAAATATTTTATAAGTATTTATTAATAAAATATTGTATGAATACTCAAAAGTCAGCTAATTACAAATAGGTACAAATAATATTTTAGAGTAAATATTAAAATAATTTCACAGTTTGTAATATATTTACATTATTATACTTTATATTAGTTAACTTATTAGAACTTCGAGATAATTTGGGTTTTACGTGTAATATTAATTATACACATTACATATATTAGCCAATAATATATATTTTAATATTATTTTATGCTATTGATACATCATATTGATCCATAATTGTATAGGCATTTAATAGAAATTATTTTTTCGGTATTTATATTTTGTAAACATTTTTTTTTAAGTGTTATTTTGGTTTTTTGCAAAACAATTTTAAAAATATATCTGAAATACTATTGAGGTATTACTCAAAAATTGGGCACCCATTTAATTTTATTATATTATCTTTATTTAAATAGACTAAATAAATGTAAATAAATATTACAACTATTAACATGCCTAACAAATTATACATTATATCTTGTATTATTATTTAAAATAATCATTTTCTTTATCTTTTTAAATAAATATTCAATTCTGGTATATTTTGAGTAATTACATAGGTTTTTAAGATTTTTAAACCCTAAAAGTAGTAATTTTCGGTTTAATATTCTCAAAATTTAATACATGATTATTGGTTAATCGCATGTTATAAGTATTCTTAGTATATATTTTTTAATTTATTTATACTCAATATCGTTATAATTATAATATTTAATATTATATTAATATATTAAGTAACGTTGGTACAATATACAGAAATCTGATTCGTTTTATTCAAATAAAAGATTTGTTATTACTTTCATTTTTAAATTATCATGAGTATTCTACCAGACGAGCAAAGTGTTATATTTCCGGATCTTTTACTAAGTGATTTTTTTTTATTATAATGATTTTATTACTACCAGTAAAAAATCTCCTATTCTAAGAACTAAAAAATAATGCGTGGTTTTAATTTGTAAATTAAAGAAGCAATTACCGGTTACTAGTAATCGAAAATTATACAATATTGACTTTTAAAATATACTTAATTTTATGGTATTCCCAGTAATTTAAACACAATTGATTTTCACAAAACATGTCATGTTCACAAAACACAACCACTTGTCATTTTTAAAAATACAAAAAAAAAAAACAAATACATATTAAAGTAAGTTTCGTAATATACATTTTTCTGTATCTGTATTTGATACTTAGAATGATTTAATTTTTAATGTTTATAATACATAGTATTGTATAATAATATTTACTAGTTATAATATACTTACCTACATAAAATTATTATCACGATTATTTGAAAAAAATGTAGGTATTTCAAAAAAAGATGCGTACATTGACGAAAGCATAGAAATACTTTAAATTATTGATTAATAGTTATTAATAATATATTTTTAATGAAAAATTTAAGAAAAAATATTTATTAAATTATAATTTTTCGACACTAGAAAATATAGTATTTGATTCATTCACCATCTAAAATTTGTTAAGCGAAATCTTTGGCCATGTACCCATATCTCTTGAAAAAATATATTATATAAACGGTGATATCGGTTTTAGGTAACGTATTTTAGGAAGATGTATTCTGTAATATTTGTAAATTAGTTTTGAGTGAACGAAACTTCTTAGTTGTAAAATTTAAATTTTAAGCACCTTTATAAGGTCAGATGAAAATACAATTTTAGTCTAATTCAGTCAATGTGAAGTTTTTAAACATTTTTTAATAGTTAAGAATTGAAAGTTAATGAATTATTTACCTAAGTATGTAATTAACCTAAGTAAGGTTACCTAACATTAGGTTACTCGTGTGAAGTAGAAATGATGACGTCAAATTTCAAGGATTTTTAATCATAGACAAACGAGCGTGTTTCCTATTAGATATTAATGTCATCGGGAGTTGACGTAATATACGTTTGCAGTTCAGATTCCCGTCATACTTAGACATTTAGCTATTGGTGTACGTTGCACGGGAAACAAATTAATTTTTTTTATAATTTTTTTTAAAATGTTTTGACAATTAACATAGTAAATAACTAGTCGTTTATTAATTTGCGCTCAAATGATTACTTTGTAACTAGATTATTTGATACGTTAACCGTATTAACTATTTGATACTTATACTTGTGTTTGTCAAGTTAAGGAACTATATTTGATGTTTTAATAGACAAATTGAAAATATTAGCTTAACGTTAATTGTCAATTTACTTTAAACTTAAACGTAAAACGATGTTATTGAATGTGGTATATACCTAATGAACAAAATATAGCATATTATTTTTAATAAATTTAATACAGATCGTTTTTCTCGTTAACAAGTCGTATAAATTGATTAAGAATTGTAAAGTTTCGTATAGTACTTTTTAAACGTTTCTAAATTGATTGAATACAGGGTGCGATTTATATTCTATAATATTATAATATATTCTATAGAACTGTTGTATTTGACGGTTGAGCCTAACATTTTCCATTACTGTTTATTTTATGTGTTTCCTATGGAACCGTTACTATAAATACGCAAAACATATCAGGAATCGATAGAAATAATTATATTTGTTACTAAAACGTGTTTAAATGGAATGAAGGGGTATCACCATCCTCCTCCCCATTTATATATGAAACAACTTCCGATTAACGTCAATATGTTTCGTATTAAATTTAAATCAACAAAAACACAAAAACATTGATAATCACCGATTCTACGTCTCGGAAGTTATGGCTTATTATTTTTTTGACGTTTTAAGTCATTTTTATAATTTTAACTCATCTTTATATGAGTATTACTATAACTTTTTTTTTTCCTTTGAAAAGGTATATTGATCAAAAATTAAATATACAATTTTCTATTACCTACGTATATAAATCAAATTTATATATACATATTTTATTTTTTACTATTTTATCAATGGTGTTTATCATTTTCAATTTAATGTAATTTTTTTGAGTTGTGTTTAGTTTTGTATTCACGTTTCAATGATAATCACGTAATCAAAAAATTTAAACTTGTTAAAATATTATAGCTACTTAGTAATCTTTTTTATGTATATAATAAATTCTTCTGTGTATATCACTGAACTCCTCCTAAACTAAACGGCCCAACCGATTTTGATAAAAATGTTTGTATAAATTTGAGTGGATGTCTGAATGGTTTAGATTCATAATTGGACCCCGTAGATGGCGCTGCAATCGGATTCTAGAAATTTTTTTTTGTTTTGAAGAAATATTTTTTTTCTCATGATTTTTCACATAGCATAACATTTAATCCCAAAATTTCACTTCCTCCTAACCACTCTCCCAATATCTTTTAAAACTAAAAAAACTAAGTTCATTAATAATTTACCAATAATAAAGAACATGCCTTTTTATATGTACCACGTTTCTGAAGACACTGTTGAAAATCTTTACGATTTTTTTGGAAGAGTTGTTCCCAATTACTTCGCCGAGTGTCCCCACGTTGCCTATTTTTAAATTTTTTGCCTGTGGTGTAGAGGGAAGGGGCGTATTATATTTATGATACTTATGGTGTATTGAAAATTGAAAATTAAAAATTCAAAGTCATGGATGATTATTTGAACGCCCCTATTTAACTATGACAAATATATCGAGCTGATAAAATAAACTCACAAATAGTTTGTGAATTGAAACCAATAGAAATTAATTACTTTTTCATCAATATATAGTTAATGTCAGTGAAAAATTGGTACTATTCCCAACAGAGTTCGTAAATTAACAAATACCATTTGGCATGCCTCCACTTAAGATATTATTAATGGTCGAAGTTAAAATTGTATTATTAAGAAATTTGAATTCTACTAGGTGGTTATGTAATAAGACTAGGCTCCGTGTCACTTCTCTTGCAAGAATGTAATTGAAGCTGAAAATTTTACGGTATGTGCTAGGGGAGAATAAATGTTTTTTTATCGAAAATACCATTATACCCCAAAAATTTTCCAGTTAAGTTCAGAAGGGTTGAGTTTCCGACAAAAGTTCGTTTTGAAATTACGATAAATAAAGTGCAAAGTCAGACATTAACACCCGTTGTGGAGTAGATTGCGGGAGACAATAACTGTTTCTCACACGGACAATTGTATGAAAAATTTTCTAGAGTATAGAAAGACCTGATGTTTATTGCGCTACAAAATTAAATCCCGAATGTAGTCTATCAAGGGGTTTTGACTTAAGTCGTCGGTTAGTACATTACTTCATTCAGAGTTCTATCTAGGCTTAATATAATTAATATATATATGAGCCTATAATAATATGTTTATAGAATCGTTTTTAAATATGAAAAATCAAGTTAAATCGCATGTATAATTATACGTATATATAATACTATATTAATTATGATACTTTTATTATAAATAATTACATTTTCGTTGAAAACTGCAATAATTCAGCTGGTATACAATGTAATAATAGTACACGGCAAGATAGATATTTATAAACAAGCTTTATTTACTTAAACGCAAACATTGAATATATACGATTATACGCTATCGTTTTCGGCCCCAGCTCGTAAATTATAATTTTAATCTTACGATTTTTTTTTTCCGTTTCATTTTTATTACTATTATTACGACTATTGTTGTTATTGTACTGTTAATTTTCTTTTCCTATTTTTATTTTCTTTTTTTTTTCTTTATATATTATGTAGTTTGCCTATGCCGAAAAACCATCGCCACCGCGTACGCGTTTCGTTTTCTTTTTATGTCGGTTAGCCACGCGACGCTAAATGCACCCGGTCGACGAGAGGTTTTTTTACGTTAATGCCGTTGTGTGTTCGAACAGTTATTATATAACAGTCCATTGGCAGGTGGTAAACACGAAAATGCGTTTAACGGCGCCGGTCGTGGGTGTGTTCCGATAACATTAGTCTTTACTGGTGGAGGGGGTGATAGGATTATTGTGTAAACACATATTTGAAAAAAAAAATATAATTATAATAATAATAATAATAATTGTTAAAACTGTATTGTGACAATAGCCGTTGAATACCTATTATTTACACGTTTCAGCGGATTCTGAAGAATTACATGTTGTAACTACGCGTACTTCTCCGTGATTACGGCTCGGAATTCGGAGAGCAAAATAAATCGTTAAATAAGCATTTATAAATTGCAAAAAAATAAATAAATAAATAAATAAATGAATTATTTATTTGATTTAAGCAGAACAAAAAATACAAAAAAGAAATTAAATCATTTGAAATGTAACAAAAGTATTGGATAAACTTTATTACGGTTACTTTGACGAAAAAAATATAATGATTGCAGTAAAATGTACCTACCTATAAATCAAAGTGTCTAGGTAACCCGGTAAGTATACTAAAAAAAATATGTGACGTTTTCGTGAAAATTATGCGAAAATCAACAAAAAATTATATTTAGGAGAAAACAAGCAAATTAAGTATATCCGAAATTCTTTAAATTTTTAAGATTAATTTTCTATTACACCCTCCCCACCAAAAAAAAAAAAAAACGTTTAATACAAAATCCGAGAACTATTCTTATTACAATTTTTAAATTTTTTTTTTTAAATGTCACAAAATTTTTTTTTATTTCAATAAACCCACGAAATACGTCCACACAGTACCCAAACACAATACTTTCTTGCAAATGGGTGTTGATCAATATCACAGTCACATGTAACACTTCCACACGTACATTTTCATACCTTTATTTTTGTTTTTTATATAGTCTACTAATTTTTTTAAACGGAGTAAATCACAGAACCTATATGAAGCCTATCTTTTGTGTTTCGTAACATTTAGACACATATTTTACACGAATTTACTCAAATCTATATTCGTAAAGAATATTAGTTATATATATATATTCTATATGATAAATACTATATACAATAAAAAAATACATGTGAACTTTGAGGATAGTACTCTCATGAACGGTGAATAGAGTTCAAATAAAAAATAAACTTCACAAATAAAATAATTTCTTAATTTAATTAAAAAAATATATTTTAGTTATATGCATAAGTTTTAAGTACCTTTAATACTAATTTTCTGCTATATTATGTTGATTGGAGTGTGTAGTTTTATAAATCATTTAGCAAATAATTTTCGTTCAAATAAATTGTAGATTCCTCGAATTATTATTATATTATTTTAATAACATGGTAAATAGTATAAAGTACCTACGAATAGCCAGTATTGCTGTATAGCTCTATGTGGGTATAGTGTATTGGTATTTATTCATTTTACCGATTAGCACAGTGGTTCCAAAAATATTTTGATTCACTACACCTGAAAAACTTGAAAATTTTTCATACGCTTTTCACGATTAATATAAAATACAGAGTCATCCAGATACAGATTGTGGAGGTTGATGCATCATCTATTAGGCCCTCGAAAAGAATAGTGTATTATTATACTAAAATTGAATGCGAATATGAATTATTGCATTAAAAAAATAATTTCAAATAAAGTTTATTATAAACATCACAAATGTATTAATTAATTTCCCTAATTTATAAAATATTACCATTATCAAAGGTAGTTTTTTTTATGCTTAAGAAAATTACTGTGAAAATCAAAAAATAACCTTTTTAAAATATTAATCAAAAGTGCGGAAATGTTTAATTAAAAGTGGTTCTTTACTGCAATACTGTTGTCCGACTCTTACTAGATACTCAAAATATGATTGCAAAATCTAAAGTATTTATGTATACAAAAATAATTGATATAAACAATGTGATTATTTTCCATATATTATAATTTCAGTATTAAAAAGTGTAATTACTACTACATGCAAATATTTGGTACATATTATTTTATTTTATAATACAAAACGGGCAAAACTTGAACAAACAATATATACTATATTTTATAACAAATAAATATTATTTTAATTTATACTAGAAACACTACATTGCATAATATAACAGATAATTATATATATTCATATTTAAAAATAGAAGGAAGGGTTCTTATATTAGCGATGCGCGTTAGACAATATATGGAGAAGTTAATGAGGTAGTTGTCTAATGATAAGAGGATGAATAAATGAGTCAAGGAACAGGTACAATATTTAGGTACTTTAAAATACATTTTTTTCTGATAAAAAGGTCAATCAATTTTACCAGATAATAAGATAGATAGGAAGGGGAAATTTTTAGAACGCCTGAGGTCAGCCAGGCTAGTAAAATTAAATAGTTTAAAGTAGAAAAGCACATAATTTGGAAAATAACAATTTTTAGTATTCTAGACGATAAGTGTATAGTGAGACGTAAAATGTCCAAAATTTGAATATTTCAAATTATTTTTTATTATATTTGATCGCGAAAAAAAAAATATTCGCAGTTGAGTATTCGATTAAAATATCGAAAATCGATCTTTTTAAGTCCCATTGTACAATTATTTTTCTATAATTTTGATAATAAATATTTTACTCTTATGTCACTCAGTAAGCCGTACCTATTATTGGAACAACTCGTTTACACGTTTTCCCATAAAAATCGTCATATGCCTCTCTAGCCATCAATGGAAATTTTCGATATACATTTTACATACGTACAATCTTCCCATAAAATTTACTGCATTATAGATAAACCAGCTGTGTGGTGAAATTCATAAAGTTTAATTTTTGCAATTTCCCCCTTATAGAATTATTTATGTAATTTATATGTGGTGTGTGATCCCACGGAATTTGGCAGTTTTACTGCGGTGTATTTTACCAATAAATTATTTTCTGTGGTTTTGATGTTATTCTAAGACACGAAACAAAATAGAACGGCATAATCGGTTGTTTCATAATAAAATGCTCGTATAGTTGTTTATAATTAGGTACACATGTAATAATTGTAACCATACGAATTCAATCGTGCATTTTTATTTCAAGTGCTACGTGTTGGCATGATTTTGGATTGCAAGGGCATATCTGTAACCTCTAATAGCAACCCATAGACGTCCCAAAGTATGTCAAAATTGTCCGGAAGGAAGTAAGCGCCTGAAAGACAAGACGTTATACTTGTCGATTTCCAATCCAAAACCGTCCATTTCGAATACCGTGATACGTTTTCGTCACGATTCACGAACGGTATACATGTATAACAACGGTATACCGTATAATATTATGGTCACGTAGGACGAGGTGCAGTATCGGGGTTTTATGGGGACATCTCTACATTTACTACTTAAGTTGATTGTTATCATTTTACACTTTGATTTATCATGATTTTATAGTCATACACAACGATGGAATTAGAGTTGTGTATTTATATATTAATTATTTTATATTTTATAAACAAAAACTGCCTGTTACTGATTTACATAATATTTTGTCATTTTCTTTTTGAAGTATATAATTTGTTTATTTTTTATATTATTTGAAAATGTTTTTTAATATTATATTTTCTTAGTTCTGTACAATGTTTTAATATATTTATAAGATTTTAATATCAGTTTACAGCAATCGACGGCTTTTGGTAAGTATACCTATCGGGGTATTGTGGAGCACACACGTTTATGGTAAAGCAGGGACGTCGCAAATTTATAAATTTTACTCAATATCGGATGATAGGTAGATTTAATAAATTTTATGATGTAAGTGGGTCCACTATATATGTGCCTTTGTGCTGAAGTATAGGAACAAAGTCACGAATACATTTTTGTTTGTGAGCTTTGTTATTGGTTTTTATATAAAATAAATGTTTTTAATAAGTTTTTATACATTTTAATGGAAGTTTTGTCTAGATTATTCTAGTATATCTAAGTTTTATCTTGTATATTAAGTTATCAAAATCGTTTAATGTGTATCGAATTAATAAATAACAATCAATTGTATAATTATTTATGACATTTTATTACAATTTTTAAAACGCAAAAATTACTTTTTCCAGTGTTACTTTCTAACTTTCTAAAATTTAATTAAATTTAAAGAAAAAACATAATTTTATTAATCACCCTGTAGTCCAAAATTCCTAAAAATTTTCATTTAGAAATGAATTATAAGTCTTTGAACGTTAATGTCCCCACTTTCCACAATATTATTTAGTCTAAAAGATAATTTGTAATCGCCAATAATTAAAACTTTGAAATGTCATGATATGGATTTTCATAAAATATTTAACCTATGTGATAACTTAAATATAATTCTGCAACTTTAAAAACAAGTTATATTGGTAATAATTATATATCGTGTTTATTATAATTTATAAAATTAAGCAAAAACATAAAACATAATTGTATAAAATACTAAATAATATTTTATTTATTTTAATCATATAAACGGGACATGCCCAAATATAATAAGATAAATAATAATATAATAAATAATAATATAATAATAATAATGTACAAAATATATAACAGTAACATCATGCAAGTATTGTGAGTAGGTGTTAAAGATAATTACATATATATAATTTTTTTTCCCATTATTTTTATTATTATTATTATTTACGAAGAAAAGGAAGGGTCGTTGTTTGCTGTACGCACAAGACGAACGATAGGTGAATTGTCAAGCAAATTAGAAGAAGAGCGAGGCGCATGGAAAGGGATAGAACAACGAGTGGTGCGGGAAGGGGCTCTGAAATTTATTAGGGATAAGAATAAAGGAGAATCAATTTTGGCGGAAAGAAGATTGGACACACAGGATAGATTAGGCACACGCCGACGGTCGGATAACGATGAAATATTAAAAGCATGTAGAACGGGGTGTTTAATCGTGAGGAGGATGAGGGATATTGAGTCTATGAGGAATTTTCTCTGAACTCTCTCAATTGCAGTACGGGCACAATATATATATTAATATCCATTACCAACTAATAAATTGCCATTTTAAAATAATACGTTACCCAAGAAATGATACTATTATAATGCGTATACAAAATTAAACCTAAAATATAAAAAGATTTTATATCAAACCTATTTGTATTTTTTTAAGCCAATTAATCTGTTTATTAATTCACTTTGCTTGAAATTAAAAGTGATTAATTTCAATGAATACAATTTCTATGCAATACTAATTTGTTCACAACTTGCAACATTAAAAACACTATACAGGATAAACTATAAATCTGACAATTGACATTCTATTGAATATATCGTCTAATTTATTGATACGGAAACATTTCATGTAATACCTTTATGTAAATTGTATCATTAAATATAAACACACATATTATAGTATAAGTTCCATTTGCTTTAATGTTTAATTATCATTCTTGAACAAATATTTATAGTTTTAAATCAAAATAAAAAGATTTAATAGTGAGTATCTTATTTTTTTTATGTATATATAACATTAGATATTATTTTACAGATAAATGCGTTATATAGCTTGTTTATTTATTATTGTTAATGCAATACAAAAATATTTTACCTTATAAATATTTTGGATTGTCATAAATTTAGAAGAATATACGATAGGATGTGATTTCGTTAATAAAAGAAACAATCATCAATTATTCGTGAACGTTTCTCATAAACGTGAATAATTCATATAATTATTCTATCCTGTTCTTTTATAGGTAAGTATTATTCGATTTTATTTTATTAGCGTCATGATGGTTGTCAAATAAATTCTTTGAGGCCGTTTTATACTATTCAAAACTGAACAAAAATATAGAATATACGAAAATAATATTATATAACTACTATAATATGATTGAAAAAAATCATGTCTTACATTGTCAACTCTAAACATTGATCTACAGATGAATTTAACAAACACTTATATACTAAAAACAAAGGTTATGATTGTAATTGTTACATACATTCGTTGTTATTTATGCTTAAAGTATTTATAAAAATGTCAGTAATATTAGGAGTTCCGCAAATCATAATCTTATCCAAAACTTTGGGTCAAAATTGAAGGGACCATAAGTAATGTATATATATATAAATATATATGCATTATTAAGGTTCACGTAAAGGTTGTTGTTGGATTGGTTAAATCAACCCGAGTATGCATTTTTAAAACCTGTTTTAATATTATAAGTGAATTTAAGAAGACTGATGAATAGCTACTTCTAAGGTACCTAACCTTAATTAACAAAATATACTAAGTTTACGGTAATAATTACATCAGTACCACCAGAGTCGTTGGCTTAGCATGAAATTTTTTGTATCTCCATAAAAACGACTACTCTTTCAAACTATTCGATAACTGTCATATATTATTTATTATTATTATTAAAGTAAAAACGACGTTATTTTGTCAGTTTATTATTGAGAAAAATATAGTGAACGAAAAGCTTAACATCTTGTTAAAAAAATATTACACAATGAATTATTGAGACCTTCCTTAGTTCAATTTAAAAATTCCACGATAGAAATCTTGTATTTTAAAACGTCAGAATATTATGAGCTTCTATAATGTGCATTATGTCAGGAATTATTTTCGAAAAAAAAAAAAAGTTACGATATAATAAAACTGTTTTTAATAGTTTTAGTTGAAATGTTTAATTTCATGTTCGGTCGGTTAACTCAGCCGTATAATACGCTTAAAACACAACATAGAATTATTTTCAATTTATCACGGGATTCTTTGAGCTTTGAAAATGGCTTAATCTGATATAAATTGAGTAATATATTAATAGCATATACTCGTTCGATTTTTTTTGTGACTTACGGGTATATTAAAACTTATTTTTGAAAAGAAGTTTTAAAGCGAATTTTAATTTTTGACACGTTTTATTCCCGAAAGTGATCGTGATATCCACTGCATATAATTCAATCGGGATTT
The DNA here is from genome assembly GCA_025469235.1 of Pemphigus obesinymphae. Taxonomy (NCBI): domain Eukaryota; kingdom Metazoa; phylum Arthropoda; class Insecta; order Hemiptera; family Aphididae; genus Pemphigus; species Pemphigus obesinymphae. The sequence goes on from JAIPRL010003588.1 coordinate 39,188, forward strand.
AATCGCCATCGTCACATTATATAGTAATAAATATATCTGGTGAACGTTTTGACACTTATTGCACAACGTATTCTCGTAAGACAGTATAATATTATTATATCTATAATACAGACCTAACCTCCAAATAACTGGCACTTTTATATTTTAATTGAAAATAAAAAAATATGAATCATAAAGAACAAACAAACATGATAGGTAGACATAATTCATTCAGAATAATAACAATAATAATAATAATAATAATCTATTATATAATATAATAACTCCGAATAGACGGTTCTTCGTGGAAGAGAAAACTTTAAGCTTTTTATTTAATTCCACTGACCGTTTTTCGTACAGGCGGCTGAGCGAATATTTTCTTTTTTGTTTCTATCGCCGCCATGCTTTGGATTTACGATTTTTCCGTTTTCCGTTCTTCCGTATTTCGACTTTTCCGAAGACGCGAAGTTTAGTCTAGCGAGTATAAGCTCATTGTTCACTCTATAGATCGCATGGAAGAAAACCATTTTGCCGTCCGTTTCTTATCGTTTTAGCATTTTTCGCACCGTCGTCTTATCACCCCGAAATCCCCAAATCAGAATTTGTGACCTCTTGCTGATGTTTTTCAATGCCGTGTAGGTCGGAACCGGATTTCCCGGATGTTTTAACGCCCAACTGAACATTTCTTTGTCTACGATTCGTCTCTGTACGACCGAGACGTTCGTTCCCACTATGTGTAGTAATCTATATTATGAGTCCAAACACAGTACCGTCCATTATCTGAATCGTTTAAATTACAGAAATTTCCATCGTCTTATCATCTTGATTAGATATCTTAGCGGTATAAGGCGTCGATTGTTAAACCAACATTCGATACGGGTCTATCGGTTCGAATTCCACTATGTCGATCTGATTTTTTTGAGTTTTTTTTCCTCGATCTCGGCGTCTACGGAGATAATCATATTTATCCATATGTACGCTATATGTGAACAAAATCTTAATAAATGTTCTTATCGTTGCAACTTTTATTATTAAATATTTATTATATTCTGTACCTACGTATAATAGTAAGTACCTATTATAATACCCCGTGGCAAGTTCGCATTTTTTTTTCTCGGACTTTCGTAGATTTCTATCTGGAGACAATAGTTTTATAAAAAACCAAGACGATTAGTCCGACCGACTGATTCACATAGTAGGTACCATCATCATATTTTTTTATATTGAATTTTAAATCGTCGGACTATTCGTTCCGAATGTGTGTACAGGTATCTATATTACGAGTGGAAACACTGTACCCTCTGTTATCTGAATAGTTTAAATACGAAAAATGTCGACCATATTATCATCCGACTATCCGAGTAAACAGCTTGGTATAGTATAGGGCGTCGATTGTTAAACGAACTTTCGATACGGGCCGGTACACCGGTTCGAATTTTATTATGCCGATTTGACTTTTTTCACCCTTTTTTTTTCAATCTCTGCGTCCGCGAAGATAACGAGTGTTTAAGGTTTATGCGATATGTGAACGAAATCTTAATACGTTTTCTTATCGTTGCGACTTTTATTAATAAGTACCTAATTATATGTTTTATGTTCGTTTGAGCTACGTATAATGTTGTATCTAGTACCTATTATAATATCCTGGGTAATTTTTTTTTTCTCGGACTTTCGTAGATTTCTATCTGGGGACAATAGTTTTATAAAAACCGAGAACTGCAAGTCCGACCAACTCATTCACATATTATGTAGCTACCTTTAATATATATTTTTTATCTCATAGGTATGAATTTAAAATCATCGGACTTTATTTATTTTCGACGTATTTTACACAATATATTAATTATATTTATATTAATACATTCGGGTGAACTTTTATCAGGAGGACTTCCAAATATTTTCACACATTTAAAAACTCGCGATACGTTCGACCGAATTCACATTTGTAGAGTAAAATTGTTATTAAATACAATCGATGTGTGTTTTATGAAATCCGTTGCTTCGAGTTTTTATAAAAATCTGAGAATAGTCAGTTCGATACATTTTCGAATTACCTATATGTACTTTGTCAGCCTACACCAGAAACACTTTATGTGCGAAAGCAGTTTTAAAATTAATTAATTAACATTATTATTTCTCAAAATACTTCGGATCCTGATAACATGACTGATTACATAATATGAGGTGTACGAATTACACTAAAAAGTAATTCCACTTATGTGATGTTCCGCTCAAAAAGTTACACACACAAGGTGTCACACCCAAATGGGGTTACGAATTCAAGGTTTTGCACTCAAAAATTGTTGAACAAACGAGTAGTCTCGCTTAAAAGGAGTTACATATTTTACAAGGAGCTGGGCCCGATAGGTATTGCACTTAAGCTAGTAACATAATAATATTCTCTACAACTCACTAGTTTTCGTGATAATACATCAAATAATATATGCGTACCTAATATATTATTATGATATACTGTAGTCTATTATATCGGATATAGTCTTCTTGAATATTGAATTCTGTGCTCTGAAAATGTCAAATACTATCAATTATTATACATAATGCTATTATACTATATAATATCTCAACATTCAAATATCTATATTCTACAAAGATATGAATTAAAATTATTTTCACATAGCTATACCTACCTACTTACATTTATACAATATATCCGTCCCGTGTGGGAGAGGTTGTCTAATCACCCTACACTCAGGAAATCAGTCGGCAAACAAAAAAAAAAAAAAAAGTTGTATTTTGATTATGTACGATTTCGAGGAAGTGTTTAAATCTGTCGATAACCCTCATTCTATTACAATTTATTATATTATATATATATACCCTGGGATGTAGTGTAGGGTATACGGGGGTATACCTACGTATACTCACTACTTCGGTAAATTTTTATTTACGGTCTATTGACAAATTCACAGTAGGTACTTCCTAATCAATTAAAAAATATTTAGTTTTATTTATTATTTTTTCTTTATTAGGTACCTGATAAGTGATGTGCTTATGAAAAACAAGAATTTATTACTGGGTAGTTGTAGCAGCGGTATTATGTTCTTTGGTAGATTTAGTATTTTAGTTTAGACTTAGTTCTTAGGTAGCCATGAATATTGTATGATTATTGTAAATCAATGTTTGCTCTATTCACTTTGGGAATGGTACCGAGTCAAGGGTGGTAATGAATTTTACATATTTTACAAACATAAATAATAATATATATTTGATTACACACTAAAATATGAAGAATCACATGTTTCCGGGAAAATCAATTCGAAATAACTTTCAATATAATCATTATTCATTATGTACTTATTCATTTTCGAAAATTTCAAATACTTATAGATCGTGTTTAGTACCTATGTCTACATCGTACACATAGTGAATTTTTAATTTAAACGAATTAACATGAGGCATTAATATTTTTTGGCAATGAGTTTAAGACAGGTTTCAACATAGTTATCAACATCATTACATTTGAAATTGATAATAAATTACTACCAAGTTAGGTACATAAAATATTTCAAATATATGTAAATAAATATTCAAATATCCCCATTAAAATCCCCGAAAAATTATAATTTAAGGTAGAGAAAGATTTTTATGATATATATGAAGCTGGGCCGAAGTAAAAAAATTCAAGAATATTGCGAAACGTTCATTTATTGGATATAATTTCGCAAGAAATAAAGTTTTAATATTTATACACATATGATATATATCTCAAGTCGGAGACAAAAATGTGTGCAATTTGAGTTTGTTATTAAATTGTTAACAAACTTCAAGTTGTAAACAAAATTAAATTAAATTTTATCCGAATTCAGATCTATAATATATAAATATTATTTTTTGCGAAGTTCTATCCTACAAATGAACGTGTCGCACTTATATTGGATTTTTTTAATTCGCCCACCTTCATTAAACACCTGAATAGCCAACACGAATTGAAAATTGCGTTGTTTATCAATTCATATCAACAATTTCACTCTGATTTTTGTTTATAAAAAAAAAAAAAAAAAAAAAAATGGAAAACGCCGTCGAACACGAAGTTCATTCGTATGCAGGACTTGGCTTTTTTCCACCCCCTATAATATGTAGGTATGCGTCGTGGAAAATGTTACAAAACGATGAAGACACGAACTCTCAAATATTTTCGTTGTGTTACAATATTACGGAGTACGACTAATTTTTGTCGATAATCTTTATAAATAAATTTCACACAGTCTTACGCGGCGACAAAGCGCTCTTGTAAAATGTGTACATAACGAGCACATTTTCCACTAGCCCTTATCGTGGGACCGTGGGAATACGTTTTTATTCCACCGGGTCTCGTACATGAACACAACTCATTGTGGTCACGCGCAAAGCGCATACACGATTATATTTTTCGTTTTTGGATTATCGTTTCAGAAAAATTACGACTTTGACGCCTACCATTGTGCCAACCGGTCCAATCGCACACGGTGTGCAGCGCTACTCGGCCATCGCCCCCCCCCCCTTGACGCGTGTGAGATTGTGTGTCTCGTCTGTACAACACGAATCGGCGGCATTTCGTCCGTCGCCTCCGATCGATCAGGTCGGCCCGATCTCGTGCCGACGACAACTCCCGAGTCGCGTTGCCCAACCGGTTATTGGCCGTGCGCAGAAAATGACGTTCAGGTGGATGCTGAGATTGGTGGCGCTGGCTAGTGTCTCGGTGACCGCGTTCCCGTCGAGTGCCGTCGAACCGGTTGACGGTGCCGCGGACCGCGGGCAGGAGTTCGACGCCTGCGCCCCGTTTCTGACCGCCGACGGTAGCTGTGAGGAGCCACCGCCGACGATGACGCGAGCCCCGGACGAGGACGAGCAAGCGTTCCTGGAGCGGTCGCGCGTGCACCGCCGAGAGCGGGACCGAGACCGCCGCTTGCGGGAAATCGCCTGCCGATTCCAGGGCACGTTCGGTTGGACGCCCAACGTTCCGCGGACCGCGAACGGACCGCGCCAGCTACCGGACAACTTTCAAGTCATCTGGTCGCCGGAGGATCCCAGCGAGATCATTCGAGAGCGGGAGGCCGCCAGCAAGCGGCGTACGGCGGCCGCGAACGCGGGACCGGTTCCGCAGACGACGGGAAAACCGGCACCCGGAGAACAAAACGATCTCTTACCGGAAGAACAGGAGGAGGAGGAACAGGAACAGGAGGAGAAGGAGGAGGAGGAGGAGGACGACGACGACGCGGAGGGAGGTATGGATGAGTCCGGACGTCCGACCGCCTAGGGACGGACCCTGAACAGTATACATCCGAATACATTTTCATTTATGATTAGAATATATAATACGTATGTATTTCCGAAATTAAAATTTTTTTTTTTTTTTTGAAAATGTATCAATTAATATTTTTATTTTTATATTAATTATAAATGGTTTATGCTAAACGACAAAATGGTATTATCATTATTATAAATTTAATCCTACTATATCCACTACATAATCAATACATACAAATGACAGTGTACATAGACCGTATTTGTGGTTATGTAGGATGTGTGTTTGTGTACCAGTAGTAAAAAAGACGCAAAAAAATACTATAAACACAATGAGAATCTATATCTTGGTAGAACAAAAGGTTTAATATAGTCGCGTAAGTCGAATTTCCTTATAAAACAAGGTTGATACCATACAAAGTACGGTTTTTTTGTCTCAGTCTTTTGCATTTGAATAATTAAATACGGTGTATTGAAATTAAATATTTATATATAGGATCATTTCTATGTTCAAATTCTTCATCTCTGGAATTGTTTGTGGTCCATAACTGAGTGGATAGTCCAGAAAGGTATAAAAAAACGGTTGTATTGTAACACGATCGATTATTTACGAACCGTTCTGGTTTTATGACGTATTGGAATCAAATATTAAAAAAAAATAAACTGGGTAGGTACTACAGGAATGATATCGTCTTCAGTTGTCGAGTTAATGGCGAAAAAGGTAAGACCACTTTTATATTACAACTATCTAAAACTTTTAAAGCAATATTCGTAATTAAATAAATATGAAATGTGGTATATATGCTAAAGATTATTTACAGTGATATCTCCCAGGGGTATGTAGGTATCCATTGCTAAAAGGGAATATTGTCGCGAGCAAACGGCAAAAATGTATTGCGTTAAACTAGAAGCCAATTATCACGTAACAGATAATATAGTACCTACAATTATTGCGTAATAATTGTATTGATATAAAAATAAAAAAAAGCCGGTCAGTAGGTTGTGGAAGCACTTCGCTCGTCGGGTGTCAGTATTGGTGGATGCACTTCGCTACCGGGCAGGGTACTTTTGGTGGATGTATTGAATTTGAAAGCAATGATAAATCATTGCATTCAATAAAACGATTCTGAGCGTAGCTTCGGTGTAGTATACATAACTCATATCATTTTTTTTTCTAGGGAT
>JAIPRL010003589.1:0-45579 GCA_025469235.1 Pemphigus obesinymphae
ATAGACATTTTTAGTTTTCGAGGTTTTTAAGTCCTAAAAGGAGTAATTTTCGGTTTTAAGTTCTGAAAATTTTATACAGCGTTAAATATACATTACTCTAACTAAATTCAAAAAATCTTAAAAATCCAATGTCACAATTTTTTTTTATAGTCATTTAAATTTTTTCGACAAAACTATCAATTTTGAGGTACTCAAGTCCAAATAGTTGGTAAAATGAGATTTTAAGACTTGGGCAAAAATTGTGATTTTCAATGATGAATAACACGACTAAAAAATAAAATTAAAATAACAGCCTCGATCGATCCCTAGAAAAAAAAAATGATATGAGTTATGTATGCTACACCGAAGCTACGCTCAGAATCGTTTTATTGAATGCAATGATTTATCATTGCTTTAAAATTCAATACATCCACCAAAAGTACCCTGCCCAGTAGCGAAGTGCATCCACCAATACTGACATCCGACGAGCGAAGTGCTTCCACAACCTACTGACCGGCTTTTTTATATTGATTATTGATAGGACTCTGAAAAAAATGATTTTTATTATGCAGAGGTACCTCCTTAAGAAACACGTTGTTGAATATTTAAAGTTTGTAATCTTTATTATGAACCCACATATCTCATTATTACATATCATGTGCGTGTTAAGTAAATGTTAAAAAAACCATAGTATGAAAAGACGATGTTTATAAAAAAATTTAGTTTAAGATATATCCATTCTTCTGAATAATATTAAGTGTTTTATTACTCGTATAATAATTAATAATAAACTGTTATTTATAAATTTGAAAATAAAACGAATCAAACATAATTCATAATATGCAATTGAATTCACAATACTTAATTATTATAATATACATAGTTCATGTATAAATAATATTATATTTAATGTTAGTTGATGGCCGTTTAATCATTAAAATAATCCGATAAGTGAAGCGTACATGAAAATTTATCTTCGTACGAATTGAAATCGCATTTTCCCCATTATTGCAAATTGCCGGTGTTCGATAATTTTTTTTATTTTTACCTGAAAAAAATCTGTGTGGGAAAATTTTATTTTTAAACTAAATCATTTTACACTACCTTATTGAACGATATCAGTGGTCATAAGTTATAACTTACTATGTGTGCTAGAAAAATTGAGCTCTGAACCAAAATATTTTTATCGCCAATTTTTCGATAATATACTTTCACATAATCAAATATTTGAATATTTTGGGCGACGTATTGTTATTTTTTGTTTATATAGCTATATAATTAACTCGAAGGTTTTAGATCGATATAACGTACAAAGATATCAGAAGTTTTTAAACGTCTTACCGGACGATTTTAATGCGGAACAGAATATTCGAATATCTGTGTTTGAGCTCCGCACGATCGCATTATTTATTATTGTATTAATTTTTTTTTATGCTTTTAAACTGTGCGTACAACAACTGTGTCGCAGTCCGTACAGAGATTGTGTTCGGAATTTTTGAAGAAGAAAAAAAGGAGTACAAAACGAAATAATTTAACGATGATGTCGTTTAGGTTTCGGTTGGACGGCGCTCAGTGTAGACAATTCGTACGACATCCCGGCGTGTGTGGTGTAGAAACGGAAGGACACGTCAGCCTCATGGACGGTATAAAATCTTATTAAAATATGGAATATCAAAAAATATCATAGAGATGCCGAAAATGTGATGGGAGTATATTTTTGGAGGCGACCAAGGACTGAAAGAGAATTTCTGAATGTATAATAAACTGCACCGTGTGCACGGAAAGCGTTTATTATTCCTGTCTCCCCGTATCTAGCGGTGCGAATCGTTTGGCTTAAGCTGGTCGATCGATCGCACCTGCGACCGGAGAGTTTTCCTAAAAATTCGATTACTCGGCCGTCAAGCAACAGAAAAAAAAAATAAATAAAAAATGAATATAACGTTTAAGCCGGCAATATTTTGTACGAAGATATAACGCTATTGGTCGAAGAAATTTGTCACGTTTTTCCCGAGGATAGGTATTTTTATATTTATAATACTAGTATTTTAAAACATCACATGTTACTCGTACATCTATTATCCAAACGTGAAATCTGTCATAATATGTGAAGTCATTCATAAACTGCAACGTAAAAGGGGTACGCAAGATAGTTAGTTTATTTATGAGAGAACGTAATACACCTATTTTTTGGGTGGTTTTGTAATAGCAATTTTTATGAGATTAAAATAAAAAATTTTAATTCTAAAAATTAAAAAAGTTTGAATAGTAGTTTGATAAACATCACGGGTTAGTTACATTTTTTATTATTGTGTAATTACGATATTTGTTGAAGAAAACATAAATAGTGTTTTCGCATTTTAACAGTATATATTGTATATTTATTTTATGTCAAAGATTTTGGTACCAATAGAAAGATGATTAACATAATGATTATAAACCAAAAATTTACAAATTAATTATATTATGATCTATAAATTGTTAAAAATTATAAAAAAATCATATTTTAAAAACTCTGCATAAACTACAATTTTAAATAAAATTTTAAAAGCTGTTGATAACAGTAAAGTTATCACAAAATAATTGTTTTAAAATAATTCTCAGTTCTTAGCATTGGAAATATATAAAGGTATATTGAATTGGTGTGGCATCATCTTAAATCTTGTTTAATATTAATTTTGTATTTTTTATAAGAAATTAAAAAGTTTAAAGTTTTTAATTTTTAAAGTACAATCATATTATGATTGCACTTTAATATAGATGTAAAATACTTATAGGTAAATAAAATTCTTAAAATTTAGAAATATTATTTTATTTGATGCAAAGGTTAATGATCTACAATCAATCTAACAATCCATATAACGTGAAGTATATGAAGTTAAGTATAACATGGTTTTTGAAAAATATTGTGATTATACAACAATAAAGAGTAGCTTATTATACTATTATATTACTATAACGGGAATATTTTTAAACAACTATTAAAATATTTTCAAATTGTTGGGTTTTTTTTAATTTTATAAAATTTTTCTATACAAACCACTTTAAAAAGGCATGTGGCGTCTTTTTAAATGATTAAAATATATAGCATATTGGTTCCCAACTGGTACATGTCTCAGATAGCAATAAGAACATATAAATTTAAAGAAAACGTTTTCTTAACCGTATAAAACCATATTAAAAAAAAAAAAAAAACATTGTAGTATCGTGTTGAAAATATTTCATAAACAAATATTATAACTAATAATAGATACAAATAATAAATTCTGTACTTGTATCAGTTTATCATTTTTGTCTTAAAAATTTTCAATCAAATGGTATAAAATAGTATTTTTCCCATTGTAATACATACTTTAGTCATAGTCATTTGTTTTAAAAATATCAATTTACCAGCTGTCATTTAAATCACTCGAACTTAATTAAGTGACTCGCTGTAAAAAATATATTTTTTGAGTTTGAACTATTAACATTATTGAAATTTCATTCTATAAATGTAAAATATATTTTATTATGGACTTAGTTTTTACATATTTTGTATAATAAAGATTTTAATTATATAATTGTATTTTATTGATTAAATTACATTTCCCAAAAATTTCATGACCTTTATTAGGACATTTATTGTTAATTTTATAAATGACGTTACTTTTTAATGAACGATAGTTCCTTCTGTACTGGTATGATAATTTAGAACCCAAATTTAGTTAATAGCTAGAATTGACAAAGGAGTGTGCTTGGAACAAATTTCTTTGCCGCGTCACTCATTTCCCAAAAATTTAATTCCACCGAATATTTCCTTATTACATTAAATACCCTTACGCATTCTTCTCAATAAAGTTAATGATGGCAGGGTTATAACTGAAATAAAGAAATATAACCGGTTTTTGAACCGGTTATTACACTATAATTATAAAAGTATCAGATCATATAGTTTTAACTATTGCGACATACTTTATTAAAAACGTAACCTAAATTTATAGGTACATTGATCTTAAATTTCAATGTTATAATTTCACACTGATATATAATACACTAATTTAGATCCTAAATTGAAAATTTAGCGATCTTAGTTATCTATGCGTACATACATATTTTCAATGAAAAACTTGCATCAGAATTTTTCACTCTTATCAACTATGTTTATTTTTATAAATATGAAATAAAAACCAATAATAGATAATAATATTTTCTAGTACCTCACGTAGAATTTTTCCGAAAAATTAATTTTTCTAAAATTTATATTTAATTTATTTATATTATATTTAACTCATTAAATGCGTAAATGTACATATCAAAAATTGACTTCGTAGGGTGGTATATAATTTTGTTCTCTATAATTTATTTATTTTGTATTTTGTAAGTCAATAAAAATGAAAATTGCGTAAACATGTTTTTTTTTAAACAAATGTTATGATTTCACGATAATAAAAAATGATAATAATACAAGACTTATAACTTATTAGAAATTCATTTTTATTAGGAATTCTTAAAAATTGCATATATAGAACCCCTAGAAAACTATAAGTACGAAGTCCTCTTAATAACAGAACCATAAAATGTAATTTTACTACTACTAAAATGTAATAATAATATACAAAAAATACTAAAATATTAATAAGCATTTTTATTACAGTACATTATAAAATAACTTTATATCCATTTACAATTCAACTACTATTCGATTAGGATACATTCTATCAGACATTGTATGATTTATAATAATTAATTATAGCAAGTTTTAGTTTCATTAATTTAAATGTGAAATGTAAATTTTTATCGAAAAATCGTTTAAAATAGGATAATTTTTAAATATTTTATAATAATTACTACTTCTCCTTCTTCTTCTTCTTCTTCTTCTACTTCTTCATGCCACACTACTCTCTAAGAGTTTTAGCCGTCACTACAATATCCCATCACTTTTCTCTATCTTGTACAACTTCATGCAAATCTTCTATACCCATTGATTTTAGGTCTTCAATCACACCATCAATCCACCTCTTTTTAGGACGCTTTCTGGGACGACCCTTGGTCGTTTTCCTACAGGTTTCCATTCGAAAGCAACACGTAAAGGGTCGTTTTCTTCTTTTCTTAGGATATGGTCTAGTCATTGGATTCTTTGACCTTTGATGAAATTTATTACTGGGGCCAAATTCATCATATCCTGCAGTTCCCTATTGTGCCTTCTTCGCCAACTTTCCGCATTCGTATTAAACACAGGGCCACATATTTTTTTGCCATATCTTGTCCTCTAATGTTCATATTCTCCTCTCCGTAGTCGTCGTTGTAGTCCACGCCTCACATCCGTATGTCAACGTGGGTCTTATAATTGACACATATAACTTCGTTTTGGATCTTCTCGAGAGCGCTTTGGAGTTGAGAAATTTCTGTAATGCGAAAAATGTTTTTTCCGCTTTTTTTATACGAATATTTATTTCTTTAGATCAATCGTTTATAATATAATAATTATTAAAAACGAAAATAACGAAATATGTAGGTACATATTATATTATTAATTGACTTTATTCTCTTGTTGTACAGTATAATAATATAGTAAAATAATTATGACGATCGAAATCGTCCGACGAATCGTAATGGAGCTACAATAATTTCGTAAGTAATAATTTAAATGTAAATACCTATTTTAGTTTTCGAAATATCCACTTCAGACATAATTATATACAGGGTATTTATAAAATATGAATGCCGAAAATGTACACACATACTCATGTAAGAGCTCCCAGTTATGAAATATTTTATATTTTTTGAAAACCTTCAAAACCTTAAAAAATTGTATAGAATTTTGATTTAAATGCAAAACTAAATAGACTATGATGTATCTGGAAAAATCTATGTATATATAATATCTATGAATGTGTCACATCATATTTGCACATTTAGGAAAAAATTTTACGATTATATTCACCATAATAAAAAATTGGTATGGCACATGAATTCATATGATGGTTTTACAGAAAATATCATACAATATTTATTTTTTTTATTTATGACAATGTTCTATGAGTAAAAGTAACAAATCGAAGAAATTAAAATATAAGCTAATAATTACAAAATATGTTATCATTGTCATATGTCACTAAGTATGTTTATATTAATAACGGTATTTTATTTAAAATGTATTATAAATGAAAAATGTCACTAGAATTACAGATTGTACGAATACGGATAGATTATTCGGCTTGAAAACAATAAAACGGTAAATAGTGTCTTCTGATAGGTTCCACAGTCATCAGTGTAGTTACATACAACTATATAATCTACTTTGTTAATATACAATATTATTATATAAATAATTTATCATTTTTAAAATTACCATAATAAATAATAATAAAACAACACAGATTTCAGTTTGTCTTACGGGAATAAAGTTTAAATTTGAGGTACATTCCATGGTCACACTGGTTTCTTTGGAGTGATCAGTGCCCCCAAATGACGTCATAATTTTTATTTACATCGCGAGTGATCTCTCTGTATTCGTAAAATCTGTGCTAGAATTAAGAAAATATGTACTCAGTTATGTACAACAATGTTTCAATAAATTATATCGAACGTATCGTCTTAAGTCTCAAAAATATAAACATCATCCCAAAATGTGCAAAAATGATGTGACATGTACGACGTGCATATCAATTTATATGACGTTTTAACAAAAATTATTAGGGTTTGTTTAGTTTTAAATGTATACCTATCAATATCTTATAAAAAAAAAAAAAATAATAAAACACAAAGGTTTTGATTATATAAAAAGATTTTCAAATATATATTATTGGGACACTTCATTGAGTATGTGTGTTCATTTTGGGTACTCATATTAGATACACTCTGTATACGTGTATATTGACTTAATATTGAAATAAAATAAAAAGTTATCGTTCTATACGAACAGTTGCAACATGTAAGTTTTCCCTCGGGTCTTGTGTAGGCGTATATAATAAGACCAAAGGAAAAAAATCAATATCCGAAGGATAAATTGGTCGGTGCAAAAGTTTAATCATATAAGATCGGTGGCGTCCTAGAATTTGAGCGAAAAAGTCGAGCATGGAGTGAAAAAATTCCGGTGGAAAAATGTCCAACACAAACCCATTAAAGTTCCGTGATTTGTTTTCGTTCGCATATAATATTATACACATATTTCAACCAAAGAAAACCAATGTTATCACGGTTATTTTTTATATTTCTTACCTGACATATATTATATTTTGACCAAAGCTAAACAACAAAGTACAGAATAAAACAAGATCATTATATTTTTTAATATAAATTAGCTTTTTTGAGTCCTGCTAATGAAAGATGAAAATGTCCTGCAAATACATCTGTATATTATATTTATTGCTATAGGTAAATATTGGGAAATTTTGAGATAAATATATATTAATGTGTTTAACGTTTATTTCATTTTACGAGTTTTTTTCCCCAATAAAATGAAATTTAGTATACCATAAAATAGTCCTATAAAATAAACTTCTATAAAAAACAATTGATATGAAATCGAGTTATTTTTAGAGTCCTAAACATTTTTTTATTTAAATAAGTAGTATTGAAGTGATTAGTTTATTCAATAGTAATAGAATATTTCGTACATTTAATAATAAAAACAGAAATAAAAATAGAATGAATTTAAACCAATTGGGAAATTCTTAAAGTTGGCTCTTAAAGACATATTACCTTTTATTAAAAATATACAATGTTTTTTTATTATAATTGTATTTTAAATGTTAAAATAATCCAGTATTTAATTTAAAAATCGACGTGTAATTAGAGATAGGGTACGAATATTAAATTTTTCTTCAGTTCTAGTTCTGGTTTCAGTCTTATAAAAAACTTATAAAGTTTCAAATGTGACTTTATTTAATTGTATTTAAAAAATTTGAATTAAATAAGATATAAAGTTTAGTTTCATTAAATAATTTATAAAAAATATAATAACTAAGACATTAGAATATTAAGTTACAATATAAGAGTTTTCAGTCAGTTCAATGTTCTTTAGACTTATAATAATTATAATATCTGAATCTTGTACTTAAATTTCATTTTAATAACCGGTGTTTGGTTTCACAAACAGTTCTTCTTAATAAGGTTTCAATTAAAGTATTATATTATACTTAAAACTTAAGGATTGATAATTGATAATAGTATTGATAATTATTAATCGTACAGATTTGATAAAATAATACTTCATATTTATCTATTTATTATTTTATCTGAAGCATTTTATGATAGTTCTCTGGTTAGTTATTAAGCAGGTTCGAGTCGGTCATTTTCTAAGGAGTATAATATAGGCAATTTATCGTACATAATAAAACTTTTAATTCAGAATTTAATGTAGTTAAAGAGGTCATTGAAGTTAATAAAGCCAATAATAAATTAATAAATACACTCCTTGGGTTTATATCTATATCCGTCAAGGTTATATATGAATTTCAAGTGTGAAAATAATGAAAATAAGACCGTATACGAAATCACTTTTTGAACAGAAAGTTGCTTTCGCTGTGACAAAATTGTGAGACATTGGCTCTTCCAATTTTAATTCTGAAAATAGCAAAAGATTTTTTGACATCTTTTCTAAGTTTTAATCTCGAGGCGTTTTTCGAAATATGAAATATATTCTAAAATATATATTCGATATACACAAGTGAACAATTTTCAAAATATCGAAATTTTGTTTATCCATATATAAATCAAAAATTTATATTTCGAAAAACCCCTCGATCAAAACCTAGAAAAGATATCAAAAAATATTAGGCTTTTTACAGAATTAAAATCGGATCAGCCAAAGTCACGCAATTTTGTCACATTGAAGGGTCTAAAAATGATATTCTTTTGACCGACTCGAACCACTTTAATATAATAAGATAGCTAATATATATATTTTACATGTAGTTTTAATATTTTATAGAATTTATCTTTATAGAATTGCGTTCTACAGGATTTGATCGAAATGGATATTATACAACAATTTTTAGAATAAGTATTAGAATGTTTATGGTCTCTTATGACGCAAATAAGTGAATTCATATTTCTATCAAAATTATGTTATTGGGTTTAAAGACCTTTTTCCTGCGTATACTATTATAATATACAATTGACAGTTCATTTGTATTTTGATCGTTTTCTTCGAGAATGTTTTCAAGATATTTATGATAATTTCACGCCCGTTTGAGTGCGTTTCGGGATCCGTTCACACAATTTACCTTTTGAATTATTTTATACAAATTATATAACATTATCGAAAAACGTTAGAAATTAAAGTTAAAACAACGATGACAGAATATTAAATAAAATGTTGGAAAAATCATTTTTGTATTATAATTTTTCCCAACGGCGACTAATCCGTTATATACATTTTGTAGGATGTCCTATTAACGGGTATAACATTTCAGATTTCAAAATTATCAATATGATAATAAACTATTTATATATTTTCCACAATACGGACTATTATTCTGACTACTGTTCTAATAGTAATTTAAGACTAAATATGTCTTATACAATATATATATATATATATTATTAAATCAATTGTAGAAGATTGAAAATATTAATTTGTTCCAGTTAAAGTGCGCTTTTCAAAATGTTAATAATATTTATTTCTAAAGTAAAAAAGGGAAAACGGCAATTGAAAAAACGGCGTGTACGAACTAGATACCAACGCGATTCGTCTACACAAATTTAGACGATATTCTACTATGATGTTCTGAATCTACAGTCGCCGTGTAAAATAAATTTTCATACGAAACATTTATCACCGTAGCGTCGTCTAGCTGCATCGTCTATATCGTCCGCTTGGTCGCAGTACGACTGCAACAGAATTATTTTCGTAATCCATTATCATATTACGCTTAGACGTTTTGTATATTGTATGCATTTGGATAATAAATTACGATATCATTCTGAACCATGGTGTAGAGGATATTTTATGGTGAACGTATACGTTACATGTTTTACGTAAACCGCAAATTGAATCCTTCCTAACCTTCCTCTAATTTTGGTACATTGAAGACAGTTCAGTAAGTATTATTGCTCGACAGTCGTACGTTAGAAGCCACATACACTATAATAAAATATGTTTCATTGTGATCTAATAAATGGTTTTATCGATCGTGTGCAATTGTTTACGACGGTCGTGTGTAAAAGGCTTCTGATTAACATTTCCATAATATATACAATACACACACATATATATATATATACACCATAATTGGAGCGTTTTATTTACTGTACGGAAAACCTAAATAGACTTTCCAGAAAACGACTCCTCACCACTACACTAGACGTGTTCAATATAATATATTATTATGGCAATAATAGGCGCATGACGTAGTTTGTAGAATATTTTATTCAGTTGATATACACTAGTCGATATAAATAAGTACAATCTGTATAATCATAAGCGTATCTGATATACTCAGAGCTTGGCAATATCAATAGAAATAATTCTAATGAATAAGTCGAAATATAGTAAAAAAATTTAATTTTTAAATCTAAATCTCAAATATTTTTGAAAATATTATTCTAATTCATAATATTATAATAAATGATTTAAAAAAAAAAAATGTAATTAATTATTAAGTAAATACTTATGATATATATATATATATAAAAAAAAACAAAAAAATAAATATATATATATATATATATAACAATACACCAATTTATATTTGAACACTATAAAAAGATATAATTTCAAGTGATTTTATGAAATATCATCTTTATTCTATGTCGACGTGTATCAATCCACATATTATAAAAGTACGAGCATAGAGATCAATTTATTTTCTATTTTATTTGTTGTACAATAAATAAATGAAAAAAGGTAAAGTTTGAGAGTGATAAGTCAAACCATTCCCTTACCTGAATAGAAAGACCAAACTTTTGATATTGTTTCTTTGTGTAGTATAATAATAATTTTCAGATATACATATATATATATTATATTATGGTATCACCATTCGTTGTGTTATTGAATGGTGTAGAACGGACAATACTAAACGAACAGTGTCACCATATGTATCAATGTACATAAGATAAATCTGAAAATCTTTAAAAGATAACATCAAGCTACATTTATATACATTTGTCAAAAAATATAGAACATATATTATTATAATATCGCTTCTCGGCCTATCAGCTAAGATCAAAGGGTATATTATTATGATATATATAAATTGATACAAAATATTTTTGAGATAAATAAAATTGATGTAATATTACAAAAAATAGTAATTTACATAAAATTATTTTAGTTTCAAAATGGTAAAATCGTTGTAGAAATAATTTTTATAATTGAAAAGACGAGTCTATTAGAAAAAGTGTGTTAGACTTTTCCTCTGATAAAAGTGAATGATATAGAAAATTCAATTCATTTAGTTAGCAATAGTTGTAGCTATATATTTTTTTAGTTTGCTGTTTTCAAGAAAAATTTAATATTAGTACGTATACCTTTCAAAACTCTAAGTTTTGAGTTGGATACTTCAAAGAAATACGTGTTAAAAATTTGAGGGTATTGCAGGTTTTCTGTTATAGTGTCTGTGTTAAATAAATTAATCAAACGATTTAGATGATAACTGAAGAGGTTTTTATATAAAATGTTATAATATACTGTAAATTGTAGAAGGGTTCTTGATTTTTAGATTTTTCGACTGTTCGTAGTATGATCAGTATTTGGAACGTTCAATTAATAATGAAATTCATTTAAGTTGGAATGTATTTAAAAATAACACATTAATATTCACATTCTTTTGAAAATAAGAACGCATTCATTTATAGTTTTTAATTTTAATTTATTATTTACAAAATATAATTTTTTTTAAAAACTATATTCACTAAAATATTACTGATTCGTGGAATTTCTCGTTTTCATTTTATGGTAGGCCCACGAAATGGGACTTTTGAGTATTATATTTTATTAATATATTTAAATCCAATATGGTTTATTAATTGATTTTAATTTTATTTGAACGACCTGAAAATCATTGAAATTCTTCAAATAAATGAATTTTGTTCACGTCAGTGGCATAATTGAACATTTTTATGGGAGGGGATATACAAATTAATACTTCAATTAAGGCTAACACGGAGGCTTTGTCTCCCCCATACCTTTTACAAACATTTGATAACTGATCACATATTAATGTAGTACTTTCTATATTACATTTAAATATTTACAAAGAAAAGTTATAACAAATTTATTTTATATTTTTCCATCTCGTAGTAATATTTCCGAATTTTATTAAAGCTTTAAGATGATATAGCACCCGCATTTTCTGTATCCGTCTTGACACCAACTGATGATGTACGAAATTTGTATTTAGAATTCTTAGCACAACTTCGTAATTTATCTTATTGGAGTCAATTGAATTATCCAGCAAGAAAAATTGTTTTTTTTTTTTTTGAAATTTTAATTTAAAATAGAAATATATTCATTCAAATTGTAGAAATTTAAAAATAGTTGTATACATTAACACAATTAAAATTTATTTTACAGCATAGATAATGCTGTAGAATGATCTGCTAATATTGTGATAAGAATGTTGGATGTACGTTTCACATATTATCAGTTGGTTTGTTAGACACTACCAATATTCGGGTGCTACAATATATTAAGAATAAAAAATAGATTAAAAATAAATTTTAAAATTAATTTACAGGAGTACAAACATAAAAGCGTATTACGGTACGAAAAACATACCGGATAAACACATAAATAACGTTATCAATTACATTGATTAATTACTGATAAAGTTTAAAACTGTAATCGTTTCTTATTATTTCGTAATAATTTATAAAATTTGTAATTAAACTTACAATTAGGATATGATTAAATATAAATATAAATATATAAATTATAAATAAATAAAATAGGGGGTATCTATTTCTTATATCCCACCCGTAATGACGCCCCTGGTTCACGTTTACTTTGTGTTTTACAGAAGCGAGTGGCGATCTCGTGTCATTGGCAAATTATGAACGTGAACGCATAAACATGATTTCTTGAACGTAAGTCTTTCCAAACACTGAGCATGTCATTTGGATTATGTTTTAACACTTGTAAAACTTAAAATAATTGATGAAATGTGTAAAACAATTGCTTCGAAGGAATTTACTGTCTAGATACGTTTCTGACAGTAGTTGGATCATTCTCCACCCGATAAATTTACATTAATTAGCGACCGTGTATATTATTATATGCCAAGCGTATGCATGCATACAGTAATCCTTATTCACGCCTTAAGGTAAAAATCAAAAAAAAATTACTATAAAAACCACGTAGGCAAGAAATAAACTAATACGATATCAAGTGGAATTGTACACCACGTTTGCCTTTTCTCGAATTCGAACTTATTCGGTTAAGGTTTTGGTAGCTATTCCGCTAAACTCGAATTCGTCACAAAATCAGATCTACTGAATGACTAAAAACAGTTTTGAAACCCGTCAATTAACCCAACCATTTTGCATACTTTAACAGGATAAAATTTTTAAAAATATAGTTTCGTACTTAAAGTATTAAATTTTATATCAATAGAAAGCTGAAAACATTTCCTAAATTTTGACGGAATCATTTTGATTTAATATTAATTATTTTCACTTTTTTAAAGATTAACCATTACTGATATAAAGTACTTACAAAAAAAAAAAAAAATAAGAATAATAATAATAATAATGATCTGTCGAAAGTTAGAAGAAGTTTTCTTCTTTTGTTTGCTGCCAATATTAACTATCTATGATCATATTGAATTTTATACAACTTTAAGTACGAAGGTAAGTCAAACATATTTTAATATATTTTAAAAACGGTTTGAAAATATTTCTATGTTAGTACCTATATCTTTTTAATATTGTGTAATCGTGATATTTGTTAAAAAAAAACACATAACCAATGTCGCGATTACACAACAGACAAAAAGAGGTACTAACATATATAATATTATCAAACTACTTTTAAAATAGGTATACTATAATATTCCTAAATTGTTAGGTTTTCATTTTTTTTTTTTTTTTTGAATATCACAACAATTGCCTATAAGGGCAAAAATCCGATAAAACATGTGTGTGTATGGCGTCGTCTTAAAACCAAAAAAAAATCAAACCCCCGAATTATGTGTATTCAATTCCGTTTAACACCCTGCGTGTTTGACGACGTCACCACTTTATATATTATCGGTGTACGTGTATTTGTTAGTACCGGCATTTCGATAAACGGAGAGACTGTTTCGATTTCTTCGGGTTTTTAATTTTTCGACATCAATAAATTGTGCACAACATCGAAACGGGGACGTTTTAGGTCGGGGATTCATGCGGTAGATATGCATTTTTTTTTTTTTTCAACAGCAACGTGAGAATGTACACGAAACGTTCTCCACCCGAAAACCCCCCGGACGCCCCGTGCGTGTACACATTCGTGTGATATGATGTGTACTATCATAATATATAGCGATCCCGTGTGCGACCACCCACGTAATACTCGTGTA
The DNA here is from genome assembly GCA_025469235.1 of Pemphigus obesinymphae. Classification (NCBI taxonomy): domain Eukaryota; kingdom Metazoa; phylum Arthropoda; class Insecta; order Hemiptera; family Aphididae; genus Pemphigus; species Pemphigus obesinymphae. The sequence goes on from JAIPRL010003589.1 coordinate 14,463, forward strand.
ATGACGACGGTTCGTAATATATTTACGATTGCATTCGCGGGAATAATAAAAATGTCGCTGGCGGTCACACTGTAGGAGGACACGTTGCGGTCGTTTCCCAGTGTTTACGATATAATGTATTACGCCCGGACTCCGCGGGTGTCATCGCCAGAGCGTGTAAAACGCGAGCCAAGTACAATGGCTGACATCGTGTTACAATAACCGTTCTGGTTGTCGGTCCGGAAATTCGGCAAAGTATTACGATGCCGGCAGGTACCTATTGTTCATAATCATCATCATCATAACGTATTAACAGCACGCGTACATACACACGATGCTGGCCAGTGTGCAAAGGGAAGGTTTTCTAAATTAAAATTTACATGCCCGCAACGCGAGGTGTAATTTTCATCGCCAGTGTCAATACGAGAAAATATGGAAAACGAGGTCATTCATTTTTGACGAGGCCATCCCGACCATTAGATAGTGCGAATCCTCGAGTGTAATAAAATGTCACTTTGGAAACCATGTTGTGATAGACGTTCAATTGATGGCATTGAAATTGGGGCCGATTTGAACAAACTTAGACATTTAAGTGACAATCAGCATGCATTTGAGTATTAATACGTCTATTCATTGTCACCTTAAACATTTGGCGAAATGTCTATAAATGCCACATACGTTATAAACATCGTCTACATTTTCCAATATTAGTCTACTTGTCACATTTTCGGTATTGTTGTCCCGAGGTCTTATCACCTCGTTAAATATTTTACAGATAAATATGTATGAAACTAGATACAATATTATGCTATTTATTTATTAATTGCTTATGCATAATACAGTAACTAATACAACGGTCAATTTCAATATGTGTAAAGGCGGATTTTATACATTTTGGACACTTAAGTTTAATTTGGAAAATTAAAAACTAGTTTCGAACGTTAACTTTTTTCAATTTCGTCTCAAATTCTTAATGGAATCAGAACAATATATTATAATATAATATAATAGTTGTAATGATATTGAATCGATGTCATATTTATCTGGATACTAAACTTTAACCATCTTGAATCTAGCTTGGTGACCAGAACGATATATTTGTACGAATATAAAATATAATAACTATACTATTAAAATAATTACAGTGATGTAGTAGGAACAATAGTTATAATATTAATCCTTTCAAATTTCAAACAATTTTCTCCATGAAATCATCCATTTTACCGACGCATACGTAGTTCTTCTTGGAACTTCTGAAGCACATATTAGTATTTTATATAAATGTAATAGTTGTTTTTCGTAGTAATGTAATCGGTCCTTTATTTAAGAATATTCCAATAGTTTATATTTTTATATTTTTGTACTGCAGTTTCGTTCTGATACGTACAAGTTAGTGAGGTAATATATCTGATAGCATTTTGATTTCTCTTTAAAACCTCAAGATCTCTAAATATTCCGGCTATATATTGTTTACCATGAAATTACTCCATTCTTGTCATTAAGTAAATCTCTATGTTCTTGTTTTCTATTGTGATTTAGTTTTTGTTGTTGTTAATATTTTATTTTTACTTTTTTACATAAAAGTACGTTCAAAATAATAGACGATCAATCTACGCGACAGTTGCGTATGTAATGTGACAACGGGTGAAATGTGGTTTTGTCAGGTAATAAATTACAAGAGGTGTTTTTTTTTACAACCGAATACGAGCAATATATAATATATAAAGAGATGGATGTCTGTCGAACGGGAATTGTGTTTGATTTATTTTCGTACTCGGCGATAGATTGTCGGAATGAGATTTTGCTGATGAACTATATTATTAATGATCGGGGTAGAAAAATAATACCACATGTATTATAATATAAACTCTTTCAACCAACAGTATATGATCAATGATCAGAATTTCATATAGTTATGTTATAATTTAGAACAAATTTTATTTTATAATAAATATTGTATAATAAATAGAAAATTTTATGTTGAACAAAATAATTTTTGGAAAATCCCATTTTCCAGAAAAGTGAACTAAAAAATGGAAACATTATATTATATTTTACCAAATATTGAAATACATTATACGTTAATACTACTTTTTTATTACCTGTATAATATACAGGTAATATATATAATACCTACATAAATATATACAAATAATAAAATTAATCCTTTATATTATACTGTGGTATTCAATATCAAATATGTTTATTGAATGTTATTAGATAGTCATTGTTTTGATATAGTCAGTATTATTATATAATAATTATTATTTAATTACAAAACAAATAAAATAAATGAAAACATAAAGACAATCAAAATAAAATAGAATTAAAAGAGTATATAAATTGTAAATCCAAAAGGATTCAGTATTATTTACGTAAAATGTAAATCAGTTGTAAAAATGAGTTATTGAATAGTTTTGATTTTATACAATTTTAAAATTATAATATATACCCAATAGTATGTACTAATAATTATTTGTCAGTGTTGGTTGAAATTACTAAAAATGATGGGTTTCTAAAAACAAACTTCAAAAACACTATCAAGAAAATCCTAAAATCGAATTATTTGTAAAAATAATTTTAAACAAAATTCCAATTCTTGGAAATCATAAAACAAAACAAATAATTTACATTTTTACGATAAAATTCACTAAAATAGTGAGGTTTCTTTATTAAATACAAATTATCAATTAAAAAAAAAAAATATTCAAATATTCTAAATCATGATTTTGATTTTAATTTTGGATTTTTAAATTCGATTTAGTTAAAATTATTCATTGAAGTAGTGTTATATAATTTATATTATCGACTTTGAAATCAAATTATAAATGTTTAAAGTCGATTCAATCGAATTATGTATAATGTTAATCCTTTCCTATGAGATAATTATAAATAGAATTTTGTTTTAGTACAAAGTTTACATGACTACATTGACAAAAGTAATATAATCAGTATAACAATAATAATATATTCAACAGTGTAAGGGAAATAATTTTGACTTGCACTTCCCGATCGTTTATCGGCCGTCACTTCACTAGCTATAAGGCGTACAATAGTGAAACATTTTCAAATATGAATCAAAAAACCTTCCAAGGGGTAAAAAATAATAGTTCAACTTATAAGAGTTATAAAAAACCTGAAAAATACTCTTGAGTAATTTTATACATTTAAATAAAATTTGAAAAATCTGGCAGTTAAAATTAATGTAAAAATCCATTTTTTCAATTCAATATTTTATTCGTACACCTTTTATATTAATATATGCATACTATGCATGTATTACAGAGATTATAATTATTCGTTATTCCGATACACAAATTTCCAGGAGAGTATAATTTCACGATATATATTTAATATCTCATATCTCGACGTTAATTTTCCACACGAATCAATCAAAATATATCACATCATTTTATTTCAAATGTAACATAAATGTAATAATAATATATAATGTACGATCGAGATAACAATGGCAATAAATACTATTTATGTGTAGCTGTATAGTAATCTTAAGTCATAATAGATTTAAGTTTTATTAATCATAATAATTGTTCTGCAAATGGTATAGTGAATACAATAATAATAATATATAATACCCGATGTTTTTTTTTTATCAATTTTTAAAAGCTAATTTTTTTCTTTTAATATTATGTTTGTCTCTAAATACGATTTGGTAGATATTTTTACCCATAAATGTTGTATTCTTGTCAATGGTGATAACACAGAATTTAATCAGTATAATATTTTTGTTTTCGTCGAAACAATCCTTAAACAAAACAGAATATTTTAATTGAAAAAGAAAATGATCGTGTTTGTTATTTTTTATCGAACAGGTGTATGTTACGTATCGGTTTGATAAAGAAACAAACAATCGTTACATTTACATCGTATAAAGGCGACGAACAACACGCATACAAAATACATATGTGAACCAACGGTTGTTTGTTTTTAATATATTCACTCGTTTTCTGACATGTTTTCTGTTTGAAAAGAAAAACAAATTTAAACCCATATATATATATATATATATATACATACCTATTGCACCGAAGACAAGACGGATCTCTTTTTGTCATCACTAACGAAATCACAACAAAAAAATAACAGAAACTCTTCTATCTCTAAACCAACTATATCCATATATTGTTGCACAATTAAAATGCAGAAGCTTTATCTTTGAAAATTCCAAAAATATTATCGTTTATGGTGAAATAACTGTATTTATATCTCTTTTAGCTACTTCTATTTTTATTTTTCGGAATATTAAAATAACGAAATTTATTTAGTGTATTTTAGAGATATATCGTTCCAACTTCTATTATTTTAATGCATATATATTTGTATTATTTATAATGGATTATATACATGCGAACTAATCAAATTTGCCTAACAAGATAATATAATTAATCGAATGATAGAAAAACCTATCTATATTACCTAATATGATACAAACGTTAAATGTTAAAATTGAAAACCAGATTAAGAATATGTAAATATTTATATCGTTTATGATATTGATTATAAACTCTATAATAAAAAAAATATTTATTATATAGATAATAATACCACGTATTACATAGATATATTTTAATTTTAGATTAAAGTATTAAACTAATTTTTATTGAATTTCTAAAACCACAAAATTGTCTAATTTTACCGGAAAACTCTTTTATATTTAATTATTTGTTAGCGGAAAATTTTAGAATCTTATTTTTGTTTTTGTTTTAAATTAAGACATTTATTAAGGTTAATTTTAAGAAAATTTCGAGAATACTTAATTATTGAAAAACGTATTAATAGGTAAATTTTGTATAGAAAACTATAGTTTAACATTTCTTAGTTGTATCCTCTTTAAAATATAGTATAAAAGAAAATAAATAAATTATATGTATAATTTTAATATTTAAATGTAAAAAAATTAATAAATCAAAAAATAGTTATGTTTACAGCATAATTTTGTATTAGCTAATCAATTTTTTTGTTTTGTATTTCTGAGATGTATACATTTTGATAATAAAGAAAAGTAATACTGCGAGTATTTTTATTAAAAATGTCTTCATACTGACATTCTATTAAAATTAAATACTAATTGCTCTTTTTCAAAGAGGTCATGAATTTTTAGAAAAGATACAAGTAAATTACCAATATGCGTTAAAATATCTTTCTTTTTTAAATTTCTAGATAATGATAATCCATGATTTTTTTTAACTCTATTAAGATAAGTTATTACAAAAAAGTTTAAGCTTATGAGTTAGGTTTTATTATACCAATATTTTGAATTGACTCTTTATACATCGAAGTTAAAATTTTTAAATTTACATTATATTGAATTTTTAATTGTACAATTCTTGTATTGTAGTTATATCATTATAATGAACATCTTATCCTTTAATTTTTTTTCAATTATATTACACTATCTAACTGTTGTTTTCATTTTTATTCTATTATTCCGGAAAAATATAAAAATTACAAATTAATAAAAAATTTGGAATTGTTCCAACTTGATAATACCATAGAAAAATAAATCTGCAATTTTACCACTTCAAAAAACTTAATTTCCAGAAAAAAAAATAATACCTATTTAATTCAATAAATGTTCTGTTAATTATTTTTAAATAATAGATACATATAGTACATACATAGAATATTATCAATACATAAAATGTAAATAATATCTTATAATATGAATTATCAAAAGTTGTAAATATTAATATTTAATTTAACTTCATTTATTTGCATACTCAGTGTTTGTTAATCTCACTAACCGGTTTTTTTTTTTGGATTGGAAATCACCGTTTTTACTGAGAGAACTAATTACTCTGTCACTACCGGATTTTTTTATTTCAATCAATGAAACCAAATGTATAATATTTCATGGGAAAATATTCAGTTGTTTTTTTTTTCCCTGGCTATAACTTTTATATACCTACAACAATTATTACGTATGGATGGTTTTATTTGTTTACTTTTACAATAATATTGAGTTAGCATTTTACATTTATTGTCATTTATAAGTCTCCATAATAAATGTATCAATGCCCGCGAGAGCAAAATATAATACGCAAAATTATTTTTAATAGATTTTTCGCCTTTTCACATATTTTTCGTTTACTCAGACGATAATATATCGAAATGTTTAATATAAAACGAGCACAAATTTAACTCTTGGCTAAACTCCAAGAGACGAACACTGGTGACAGATGTCGTTTTTGCCAGCTTGAGATTATTATTTATATATCAACTTTCGTGAGCCAAACAAAGAGATTAAGTTTCTTGAAAAACTTTATAATCAACTTAACTGAAATTAACAGAAAATTATCTACGTCTATTGTCCGTTCCTGATTTAGAGAAATAGTGTCAACGTTTTTTTTATTACACTTGTAATAATAATAATGCACATTCTATAACAATATATTTTTCTAATTTTTTTTCAATAACAGGATAGAAAATATTTTAAAAATGTATACTTACTAGAATTTTTAAAAGAAACACATAACTATTATACAATTCAGTTACATTATATTATGAAGTTATTTCATTATTATTATTTCATACAAATATTTAATTTATCAGTCATGTAATCCAATTCGTTCAATGTCATAGAGGATAATGTCTGGGATTATTTTAGAAGATAATCGGTAAATTTATGATATTGGACTTTATAAAGTGGAATTGTTTGTAGTAGACCCGGAGTAGCTAATTTGGAAATTGGTTGAAATCATATTAAAAAGCTCGATTAATCATAGTAAGTAGCTTTGATCTAATTAACTATAAATGAAAGATGGGTATTTTTTGTCAATGAATGTTTTGGACTGTTATGTTAATCGACGAAGTTTTCGTAGTCTCAAGTCGAAATATTTGTATTTTGTTTTTCTATAAGTTGACTGAATAAAGCATTTAGTTGGGTTATATCCAATATGTTTAATATTATTTTCTGTGCAATTATAAATTAAATTATAAATTTACATATTTAATAAATATTCAATAGGAAAATCACCTAATATCTAATTTGATATACGTATTGATAAAATCAAGTTTTCATTTGTAAAACCATAGTTAGGACGTCTAAATGGCTTCTAAAATTCTTTGACTTTAAGTCTGTATAAATATAATGATGAAGGTATAGTCTGTATTCTATTTATTATTAACAATAAAATAATTAATGCAATATTTAAGAGTTTTCCTATTATATCGTAGATATTCTCCGTTATAATTATCTTAATTGGGATAATGATAGATATAACATAGATATTCTATGTTATATTTTTTTTGATTGGGATAGTGATATACTTATATAAGTAAGTAGTAGATAATTAAAATTCCATTTCATATAGTTTTTGTATAATTATTGAACAATTTATTTCTATAAAATTATTGTTGTAGTATAATGTTTAGTGTTTACTATGCCAAGATGGAGAATGATGTTATTTCCACGATAAGAACTAAGTACATTTTTTTTGTCAAAACTCGAGGGCACTAAATGGATAGTTGAAGTAAAGTTTCTATATGTATATTGTTTTTGTTGCATTACAAAATTTATTAATTATCACTAAGTGAATTGATGCAAACATCTTGGTTAGATATTTTAATAAATTATTGGGTATTTTATGAGTACAATTTGTATTTGTCACTTAGATATATAGATACTTGTTGTAAAGTATTAGTACTTACAATTCAAATCTTGTATTGATTTGTATAAATTATTACATTAATAATTAGACGAGGAAATATAGGAAACCATTAGTTGATTTTATCTCATTTTCTTAAATGTTTTTACTTGAAAAAACAAGACATTTAAAAACATGCAAAATTGGCCAAAGAATAGATTTTTTCGTAATATTATTATGACCATACAATTCAAAAACAAAATAATATTGAATCATGTATGAAATACATTTTGTTGTTATTTATTGGTAGATTTATATTATATAATAAATATAATATAATATAAATTATATGATATACATATTGGATTAATTAGAGAGACTACTATTTTAATTACGTTTAAGATATAACGAGTAAAGAATTCGTCTCTTTTACTTTTCTAACCATATGTGTGCTTGAAATTTAAGTCACGTCCAACGCGATACGTTGCTTCGGGAAATAAGTAATTAAGTCTTCATAATTTATTTTATGATGTTACTTTACTCAATAGAAATATTGGTTAATTTAGTGAAGCTTATTCGTTATGAAAAAAGAAACATAAGTTTAATTTCAGATTTTGTTCAGATGTGGTGTTGTGCCCGAGACTTAGGATTAAGTTGAAATAAATGAACTAATATGATTAACGTAAGCATTAAATGATTGTATAAAGTCAACGCATAAACTGTATTCATCGATAAAGTTTGAAGGAGGATAGTTCTGAAACTCTAACTGTGCAATTTGCCAACTGCCAAGTCAATGAGGAAGAATATACTGTAAAAGTCAGTAAACTAATACAATTAATATAGGGTTGTTGGAGTTTTATTTTTATATATTATAAGGTCATATGACATCGATTTTAAGCATGTCTGTGTTTATCGAAACAGTATCCGCAAAACAGTAATAAAGGATTTGTCGTGAGATTTCTGTAATACAATTGTAACAGTTCTGACAGCGTATCCAAATCACACAAAGTCCGTTTTTATCCATTGTACTGATGTAGACAAATGGCAATTCCCAATCACTATTCTATAGGTATTGTATTCCTCTATTGTTACACCATATTGATTTTGCGACATTTCACTGCTCCTCTATATTATTATAGCTCACTAGTGTGTTTTTTGGGCTTTAATTCATAATAAAAAATTTCAAAGCAAATTGATTCATATTTAACAATTAATTTTAATTTTTCATTAAAACTTATGCAGTGAGTTTGTTTGGAAGAAATAGTGGAAGACTTATGAATGGTTATGCTATATTATCAAGATATAAGTATCTTATAAGTATTTGATATAAGTACTTTAATAGGTGACATTTTTATCTAATATAATTATTTACTTATATTTTATATTATCTATATAAATAAAGCTGTCTAAATAATTATCTTAGATAAAAATGTCACCTATAAAAGTACATTTTCTACATTTATCTTTATAATTTTTATGGATTTTTAAGTAATTTACAAAAGTATTACTATTTAACCGAAAAAATACTTTTACTCGAAATGTATTTATTTATACCTATGCAAATGGATTTTAATGATATTTACAAATACATATAGACAACGATAGATACATAATTTTATAATAGGTACCTAGCTATTTTAATTTTTAATATATCCATGTAATTAGTAATCTTTTAATAATTTGTTTCTTATTTTTAGTATATTATAATATATTGTATTATATTAATTAATTTTTATATACTTTTATTTTTTTATTATTATTCATTTGTAACCTGATGATTACTTTTGGTCGAAACTTGTTGTTACTTATAAACTCATTTTGAATATTCTTGGTGCATACTCAATTTTTTATATATTTATTTTCTTTTTCCAATAATATTACATTTTTTGAATCAATTAAATTTTAACTTTAAATATATATTATATTATTTATGCAATCACCATTAACTCGAACCACACCCAAACGGAACGTAAAATACGATTAGTGGTCTTGATTTTATGTTTTTTACTTCACATCAGTAGCAGCTGTAGTGTTATAGTTTTCACGGGAACAATAATATTCACTGAATATAATAATATAAAAAATAAATAAATATATATTTCAAAATAGTTTTTTCTTATGCATTAAAAAACTATTAAGGATATTGAAAAATAACATCTTTAAAGTACAAACTAGATAAAATTTCCTATCGAAAACCGAGTAAGCTTGTAAAGAATGGTTCATGTCTTTTAGTTAAAAAGTTGTACACAGAAAAAAAACACATTATTGTAAAACCAATAGTTTCCTCGTTCCATTCAGAATCTAAAAATAAGTATTATATTCCCATTATAGTCTACAAATTGTATTATTGATATTGACATTTTTAAAACATATGAAAGAGTATTTGAACATTTTAAAATTGTTACATTTTAGTTTTTATTAAAAAGTATATATTAAAAGTAAGTATGAACACACAGTGGTAAAAAGTTAAATCCTGTAGTTTAATCCTCTAGTGAGTTTTTAAATTACGTGAAACCACGGTTCCACACAGAATCCTTGGAAGTTTTACGCACTCAAATTACACGAATTTCATCCACGGTTACATAATAAGGCTGAGTCACTTAAATTCTAGTAAACGACGAATAAATGGACAATTTTTATCCGTAAAATTTTCGAACAATCGTGTTAACAGTTTTCCGTTTTTACTTTTTACAACATCTAATTCTCAGACTGTATCTGAGAATTTTATACCAGTTGATATATCTGATTTCATGATATCTCTAACTTTTTGATATAGGTTAAGACATTTAATTTTAAATTCCGGAATCTAAAATTATAATATTATAATAAAAATAAGTACATTTAATTCGAACTCTTCTTCACTAATTCATACTATAATGTAATGTTGTAACTTACTTAGTACATATTTAATGGAAATTTTAATTTTATATAAAAATCTGTTTTAAATGCAATCATAATAATTCTAATATATTTATGTAACAAACAAATCTTTATATTTTGCTATTTTAATTGTATAAATTTGTTTTTAGTTTGTAATTTTAAATGTGATATAATTTTGTAATATTAATTCTCTGCCCTCACCACAAAGAATGTAAATAAATTATATATAAAAAAAAAAAAAAATTGAAAATGTAATATAATTTCTTAGGAGCTCAAAATAAAAAGCACAATATTTATAATATATAAAAAATTATAAAAAATAAATTAAATTAAATTTTTATTTCCCATTTATATAAAAAAAAAAAAAAAAAAAATATATATATATATATATATATATAATATACAAATATTATATTATATTTTATTGTAAATAAATAAATAAATAACCTTTAATATATTTATTCGACAATTTTTGAATAAAAAAATGATTTGCCTAAAATAATATACAATATTATGTTTCAAATTATTAATACCTAAGTATTGTTATTATAAGAAAATACAATGATATATAAGCTCTTGAAAATAATGCACTTTTAACATATTTTATAAATAGGTATTTAAATATTTGGTTTAATTAATAGCTACAATATTTGAGTTCTATCATTAGGTTATGGATATATTTAAATGTTAAAGTATTTTTACTCAGGGGAGCACTAATCTAGTATGATGGGTATAGCGAACTCGGGGCTTCGAACTCTGAACTGGACTGGCTTTAGTTAGTTGGTCCATTTCACTTTACTCTGACCTTAATTGGTTGGAGTAGCCTGACCCTCCAAATTGGGTGTTGAGCGCAGGGTTAATTACCCTGTCTTATGAAAGAAAACAATGTTCAGGATTTAAACACCAAGCCTGGGACTAGAGTTAACGAAAAAAAAACTGGAAACTGGAATTTTAAACTATTATGTGGTACATGGACCATATTGACCTTGTACAAAGAGAGAGCGATTCTAAATTTAGTAAGAGAAGTTGAAAAATACAAGATGAAGTGTGTGCCGTTTCAGGAAGTTAGATGGCAAGATGCCAGAATAACAAAGTTGTCTCAAACGACTATTTTTAATGGCAAATGCAATATAATCACAGAACTGGCTTTGCGTCACATGAATCAATGATTCATATAATAAAATAATTTAGGGATATTAGCCCAAGAATATCTACGTTAACGCTAACAACAGAAAATTTCGATTTGGTTCTAATTAATGTACATGATCTTACCGAGCATAAAGATAAATTAGAAAAAGAGCTCATTTACGGAATACTAAAAGATATGTTTAATACCTAGATGGGCCATGTCAGGCTAATCCTATAGAAACACCATCGGAAAACATAGCCTGCATGAAAATTAAAATTACAATGGTTCAATACTAATTGATTTTGCTGCGGGAAAAGGTCTTCGGTGATTAAAAGTACCATGTTCCCAAGGAAAGACTTATTATACAACTATACTTCGATCTCCCCAGATGGAAAATATAAGAATCAGATAGACCATGTATTAATTAATAGTAGATTCAAGGATGAAATATAAGGACATTACCAGGGGATGATTTGGATTTGGATTATCTAATTGTTGAGATATAGATGAGAGTAAAATTTAAAAAACTTAATAAACGACACGTGATAAATACAGGACAATTTCATATTGATAATCTGGATGACCATTCACTAAATAATGAATTGAGTAATAAAATTAAGAATATTTTACAAGGAATTGAAGTAGTATTAGTAGCCAAAGCAAATATGGATAGAGACTGGGAGAAAATAAAACGAACTATTAATGTTATAGCGGCAGCGATATTATGGAAGACAAATTTAAAAACCATAAGGTGGTTCAACGAAATTTGCGAAGAAGCTGTTAAGAGAAGAAGAGTGGCATGAAGAAATTGAATAAGTGACACAAATAATGATACTCTATTTGGCAGGTACAAAACTTGCTAAAGAGAAGCGAGCAACATAATGAGGTGTGAAGAAAGAAAATACTTCCGGATGTGATGAAAAAATCAGAGCTCGACTATAAATCTCATAAAACCAGAAACATGTACAAGCAGATAAATCGCCTTGTAGGGAATAAAAAGAAAGAGAGATTCTTAAAAAATGACGACGGGTCGCTAATAAAATCGAGCGAGGAGATAAAATATGGAGTTAGTACTTTGACGAGTTATTAAACTGTGATGAACCGGATGAAGTATTTATTTTTGACCTATAACCTTGAAATAAAAAGAAATTGCCCAGAACCGACATTGGAAGAGATAAAGCTGTAGGTAATATGGCTTAAGAATCACAAGTCACCTGGTGAGGATGAAGTTAAAGCTGATCTACTAAAAAAATGGAGGAAAGAAAATGTTAATTAAGCTATGGAAACTGATATGCCAGGTCTGGAAATTTGAAAAAATACCAGAAGAATGGAAAATAGCTATGATATGTTCAATCTATAAAAAAGGAAGCAAGACAAATTTTAATAATTATCGGGACATAGTTATTCTAAATGTGACTTATAAAGTATTCTCTAACTGAGTCCTATCGAAAATAAAAGGAAAATGGGAAGAAATTATTGGCGACTACCAGAGAGGTATTAGGCCCGGAAAATCAACAACAGATCAAATATTTATTCTTGGGCAGATATTCCAAAAGACATGGGAATTTGACAAAGAAATTCATGTTATTTTTATTTATTTCAAAAAATCATACGATAGTTTCATCGAAAAAGTTAATTTAACATCATGAAAAAATTTAACTTCCCACAGAAATTGATAAAGGTAGTCGAGATAAGTATTTTGGAGACATTTGTCAAATTGAACGTAGGAAGTAGTAAAACAGAGCCAATATCAGTAATCTCAGGTTTTAGACAGGGCGATTCATTGTCACCGGTGTTATTTAATATAGTGTTAGAAAAATACATTAGAGCAATGAACATAAGACCCAATAAAGGAGTGAAACTGCAGAACTCTTCAATAGGTCTATTGGTGTATGAGGACGTTTCAGTACTAATGGAAGAATCACCGAATGTACTGAAATCACTGTTTGACCGTCTACAAATAATGGCATCGAATGTAAGACTACAGATAAATAAGAATAATATAAATAAGATAAATAAATAAGAACCAACGGAGTACATAATTGTTAGCAGACGGAAATCAACGGGTATACATCCATCCTTGAATGTAAGAAACTATGCTTTCAGAACAACCAATTAGTTCAAAAATTTAGGGTCAGTTAAAACCTACGAAAATATTAGATAGTGAAAATATTTTAGCAAGGATACCTGCCTGCAATAGAGCTTTCTATGAACTGGAAAAACTGCTAGGATCTAGATCTATATCGAGGGAACTTAAAATACTGCTATATATGTCATTACTGTGTCAAGTTATAACTTATGGAGCGCAAACATGGCCGCTATAATAAGACGATGAAAAATAGCTGATAGTCTGGGAGAGAAAAATTTTAATGAAGATTTATGGACCAATGAAGGAAAGCAATAGCAACGAGTGGAGAATAAGAACAAATAATAAGCTAGAATTACTTTTCCAATAATATAATGGAAACAATAAGGAATAAAAGACTAAAGTTGACTGTACATGGTTGGCGTAGCCAGAATCCCTTGCTATGTATATTATTAGAAAAGAATCAGGCAGGGAAAAGGCCACTGGGCAGACCTCGTACGAGATGGGAAGATCTGGTTAAAATATGTGTAAGTGACTTAGGTGGAGAATCAGATTGAAAAGAACGAGCATCCGATGGTTGGAGGGAGGAAGGGGTGTTTGACATGATGGTTCTAGCTGCCGTTTATCCGAAACAGAAGAAGTTAAAGTATATTCTAAAGACTAAAGTCAATAAAGGTTCCATTTGTGTAATTTTGGAAACAACAAAGGTTCATTCCATTCAAGTCATTAAAATTTCAATCCTTGATTTTATTGATGTAGTATTTGAATTATTATAATCAATAATGATTCATAAAATTATCATCTGCTAACTGAAGATTAATTAATTCCCTTCTTAGATTAAAAATCACTTCAAAAATAGTTTTGAATATTTCCACAATGTTTGTTGAATTAAATACTTAAAGCTTAAATATATTAAATATAATTATATATATATATATATATATATATATATAAACGTTTACTGTTATTAGTTATGTTTTCCACTATAATAACCTAGGTAATTTTAGGCAAATTAATTTACTAAAACAATATTGTACTTATACAGTTATTCAATTCTTATAATTAAATACTAATTTGTAAGTTGTGATAAATATATTATATTACCATCATTTTTATCGTATTATAAGTGGGTAATAATAAATTAAAAAGCAAAACATAGTTGACCTAATAATCCATTGTACTTACAATATCGAAACTAAGTATGTCCTTTAAACGGATTCAATGAGGGTTTTTTATTTATCAAAGATGTTTGTTTCATTTGTTTATACTTTAATCTTATAGCTATACCTCGAATCCCAATATTGTTTAAAATGTATAAATATCTACCCACAAGATTCAGCAGACTTTTGGATATATATATATATATATATATAAATGTAATAAATTATCATAATTATTATTAATATTACATTTTATGGTATTTTATAGAGATCACGTGCCAAAATTCGAAGTAGGTTTATTGGTCGTAATTTAATTGTATTGTCAAAAAACGAAAAATTGTAATGTAACAATTTAATCTTTATTTTATAATACCTTAAACTTATATTATATTTTATTAATAATATAAGGTAGTAATAAATATCGTAAAATTTTCTAATATACAACTATTACAAAGATTAATCTAAAACACTAAAACACAAAAAAATTAAATTAATTGGTAATATTTCTTTCTTTCCCATGATATACATTTTAATTTTTATTTATTAATATTAAAGCCTATATAACTATATCATTTAATTTTAACTTGTTTTAATATTAAATTAAAATTGTCTATAAACCTGTAAAACTATTTGAAAATCGGATATTTCTCTTGTTACTGTTGCTGTTCATAGAAATTTGTATTTTGTTTTAAATCAAAAAAAGATAAAATTAGAAACATTTACTTTAATTAAAGCATAATGTATATGATTGAATTATTCAAGAATTGGAAATTCGATTTTTTGTTTCTGGATTTTTAAAAATTATATGTTAAGGTTTCAGTTCTTTAATAATTCCAATTATTTAAAAATTAAATAAAAGAAAGTTCTGTTATGATTCCGGAATACGGATATTTTTTAAATACGATTTCAACTTCCACTAAATGTTAATTAAGAAAATAATTGAAATCAAAATATAAAAAGTTTAATGTTAATTTGGAATCTTTTTACATTATTCAATTTTTATAAATTTTTATATTATTACCATTTGCCGGTATTCAAATTTCAATTTCATCACTGTTTCTCAACCGGTTATTCTTAATTCTTAATTCTCAATTCGGTTTCAATCCCTGCTGATATACATTTAAATTTTATTTTAAAACACAAACTGTAATCAATCACTATTTTATTTTAATCTTTGACTATTGGTTATTAGCTATTACAGGATTAGTCTATGATGTTTTGGAATATTTTGGAATGTATTCATTGGTTTTTTTTTTTAAACAACCATCGTACATTATAACATTCCATTTTCAAATGGTCCTTGGCTTTGCCACTAAGTCTAATGGTTTTGTAATTTATTTTGACACGACTTATGAAGGTAGTTTAAGTGTGTGTCAGAAGGAACGAAATTATTGTAATAATAATAATTATACAGTTAGATAGTTAAGGTTTTCCAATAAAATATCGTCATATATAGCGATAAAAACCGAAAACTATAATACAATAGACAACATTGTCATATTTTTTACAGGAGGAGAAAAAAAGATCTTAAATAACGTGCTGTAGAAACGTGACTTGTAAGCGTACGTGTACGTTGGGTTGTCATACATATATATATATATATAAAAATATATTTGTTTCTTTTTTATGTCACTCGAAAGCGTGTGTTATCTATTTTATTATGCTTATTACAAGGGCCGAACAAAGTTATTGGATTTGCATGTTTTATTCTCAGTGTGCATACGATTTATTGTTCCATAAAATCACGAATAAAATGGTTTCGTCAGTATGTGTGTGTATTATTTTTAATGTTTAGCGACAATTTTTTAATACAATTATTTTTATATTTTTGAGATGGTCAAGTGTATAATATTATACAACAGATATTATTATAATGTTATAGGTATGTATATAGATCCTAGTTTATCTATATCATTTAATAGTATTCTTATTACATTTTCGTATCGATATCGATACTTAAATTTTAGTGCAATAACTGCTTTGTTCTCTTTAATTAGTTCAAACATCTGATTATTATTATTATTTATTAACAAAAAAAAAATTTAATTATTTTAAATTTTACTATGTATCCACATAAAGAGAAATGCTTGATTTAAAAAAAAAGTTCATTACACCATTATTTTAGCTTTAAATCATTAAAATACACTAATAATTTACTTTGTGTATTTTTGAATAATTTTCAGTTTACACCAAATAAATACTTTCAAAGAATTCAGAGTATACGCCTATATTAATGCAATTTTAATACACTCGTGCACGTTTTTATTTAGTTTAATGAATTTTTTTGTGCATATTCATATTATACGTATTATTATAGTGTTCGGTTTTCGCGTAGATTTCTCGTCAAACAAACAGAAACAAGTAATATGCAAATATCATTTAATTTTTATCATCATAAATTATACGACATCGAATATAGTATTATTTATGCATAATTATTTTCGATGACCCTCCCACACACACACACCTTATATTTAAATCCCTTGAACCGATTTCTGGAGAAAAGTTGTTACTGGTAACTGAAAATTCTTTGTTGTGTATTACAACAAATTCCGGTGATAATTTACAAAATTACCATTAAATTTAATTCAACTTATTAGATATTTTACTATTAGACTTGAATATAATATAAAAGTTGTCTTTATAATGTTTTTATATTTTAACTACTTATATATATTATCTGAATTAACTATATATATATATATATATTTATAATGTTTCATATTAAAAAAATTATATTTAAGAATTAGATGCATTTATTTGACATATTTTGAATTAAATTAAATTTACATCATATAAATGTATAAATATAAACTATATTTATTGTACTTTTTGGAGTAAATAAAATATAATTAAATATAATCGGTGTATTATTAAAATACATACATATTTATTTGGGTAATGGCTGACATCATTATACTGCTGTAAAATAGGTATATAATACACATAAATTAATAAATCAATTCAAAGACTCGACATTTCAACAATTTAAACAAACGATATTGTTTGAATCATTTATTAAACGCCCGTCATTCACTCAATTTTTGGCTTTGAAAGATTAATAGAAAATGAACAATACACGTTGAGTAGAGGAAAATAGATTTTTAAGCAAATACAAAAACGCATTTGCGAGACTGGGCCAGAGATAGATAGAATGTTTTGAGAATAATTTATTATGGGAATATGCATGTATTATCACGTTACTATACAGTAAAATGTGTCCTAAAATGATTTATAGTTTTAATTACCTATAAAAAGTGTTCAATATTAAAAAATGCCAATTCTAAGATATGGTTTTTTAAAAAAAAAAAAAAAAATGTAATGAGTACGTCAATTTTTTTCGATTCAATAATCCAAGTTTAATATGTACCTACCTATTTATGTTTATTTCAGTAAATTATGAAAATCCCTATTAATATAAAGCCATTTTAATGAAATAAAGATACCTAAAATTAAAATAATGATTTTTTTTTAAAATTTTTTAAAATATTCATATAAATTATTTTATTTAAAATCCAACTAACTTTATAAATATGAGATAATATTATTAAAATGAGTAAATTACATAATCCAAATGTAGTATTTTTTCGCAAAGTTATTTAGTTTTACTTAGAACACCAACACGCTGAAAACTACATAACTGGATAAATCCACTTTTTAAATAACAGGAGCAATATAAAAATATATTTAAATCATAAATCATCTTCGGTCAAAATACATTAACTAAATTACTATATTTTAAATTAATCTTTACTCAAAATAAATAATTTTAACGATTGTGTTTTTAATATTTTAGTATACAAATTTGTATAAAAAACCCGGCTTATAATTATTCCAATGGATTTAAAAAATGAATATTGCTCTTTGTTCCTTGTATATTTAATTAAATATATATAATAAATACATTTAGTGTAGTAATAAATAGTATTGTTTATAGTTTTAAAAAATACGTTTTTTTAATATAAACGTTTATATTATATGATTTTATATTTTTTATTGACACTGTAAATTATTTTTATTCAAAATATAAGATTATAGTATCGAATAGTTTTTGAAACAAGTATTCGTAAAATTCATATTGGACTAGTCGAGTATGCTAGTAATAGTAAGTTCTTTAAGCACTACAATTTAGAAATGGAACTTTTTAAAAATATCTATCAATATATTAAAATAGTATTGATAACGGATGTTTTTAAATGAAAACTATTTTTAAACCAGTTTTACGATCCTTAATTAATCTAACAACATTTCTAAATAATACATTACAATAAATAATACCAGATGTCGGAATTATATATAGCTAGTATAATCATAAATTTTAAAGATATATTATTTTTGAAAACGGGTTAATTTATTTTAGTTAGTAATGAATAATTTATTGCATCATAATATCATGCATGATTAAGGTATAATTTAAATTAACTCGTATTCTCATCTTAATTATTAAGGTAAACTTTTTTCATTAATATGTTATGAATATAATAGTTTATAAAATACAAATTTACCAAATGTGATATTTTAACAATGATTTTATGGATAACGATTTATTTATCAAATTTACGAATTAATTACGATAATTGAACAAATATAACAATATATAAGTAGATAAATATTGCAATTTTAATAATGTTTTCGTATTTTCATCTTTATATTGTAGTTTTCACACTCAATTTTTTACTTTTTAATGTGGTCAAAATTTGAGCATAAAAATGTTAAAGAAATAAATATTAAGTTGAAAAATTACACTATATAATTATATTAATAATAACCTGATAAATATTTGACCATAGCTAATATGGTTATACTTTCATTATAATATAAACTATGAATTAAGTATAAAATATCTGCGAATAAGCTAATTGATGTTCATACTGAGTTGATATAAAAGAAAAGAAAATATTACAATTTAGAATAATAAATAACAAAGTTTGGTTGGAATCTTTGGACAAAACTTTGACGAAATGACATGACTATTCAAACTTCATAAAGAATTCATAATTCAATATCTTAGTTGCATAACTTATTTTCTTTAAAAGAGAGAATGATTATTTAAAGTTTAAAGTTATTTTTAAGGAAAACGTTTTTTAGTTATTTTCGTCGAAATTGATTTATATAATATATTGTTAATACTTATCGGAAATAGAAAAGTTAACTAGTTGATATGCAAATTGTAGAAAAAAAAAGATCATCTTTATGACCAATTAAAAAACCATGTTTTAAATTTGACTAAATGTCTTATAAATTAGTTAGCTATTGATATTGAATATAAAATAAACCTGTTAGCACATAAAGTAATTACGTAGTTCATTTTATTATTATGTTTGCCACATTTGTATATAAAGTAAGTATACTATGAACATGTGTATTTACAGTACTATATTAAAATCATAAAAACCCAAGTTATTAGTAAGTAAAAAAAAACATATAAAAGTTATATAATACTTTGTGGGTGTGTATTTATAATTCATAATCGGGTATGAGTTAGTCTTGGTTATCATAGAATAATTTTCAAATCCAAAATAATTGCATAATCATCAAATATGTTTAATTAATAGTGTAACATAATTTAAAATTTAATATACCTATATATAACATAAAATATAAAAAAGTCCGGTCAGTAGTGGCTAGAAGTTCTATCATATAACTAATGGTATCATTATGGACCGATGCACATCGCTTATTGTACAATATACTCCTGGTGGATGTATTGAATTGGAAAGCAATGACAAATAATTTTATTAACATATCGATTCTGAGCAATAATCGGTGTACCTTCGCTTATTTTTATATTATTAAAATTAAAAAAAAAACACCAGGAAATCACTTCGCATGTCTGTTAGTATATGGATAATGGGCAGGATAATGTATAATTATAATTTGAGTTGGGAAAGCAATGATATTGTAATGATTTTGATCGCTGATATTTTTTTAGGGATAATCAAAAATCGTATAAATATTTCGTTATTTTTCTTGAATTTATACACCATATAGAAGGTGTTTTTTTTAGCTGAAGAAAACTACTTGAAAAATTAAAAAAACTACCCCTTAAAAGTAATAACTAGAACCCATTTTTTATTGTTAATATACAACCATTAATATTTCTACTTGACTCCTTGGGGGTACTCACGGTAAAAATATTCATCATTGTAAGATTAATAATTTCCATGTTACACTCTAATACTAAATTCAATCAATTAAATACATATTTTATATTACATTAGTCATTACTCATTACTATAATTATCAAATTAATAAAATATTATTCAACATTGAACAACACTCTCCAAAAATATCTATTAAACATGGACTATATTATTCCAATTAGTGACCTTTTTTATGTTTACATATTTCCAATAATATTGATATCAATAATAATTATTTCGTAAAGACATTGGCTGTTCAAATGTCATTTCGATGAAATATAAAAAAAAATGTCTAGCACTTCATGGTTTTCTGACACTCAATCTTCCTTTTATCGAAATATTTACTTTGTTGACAACACACCATGAACCAAATCGCTTTTGAGTATATCCTGCACGTGCTATTTTTTTTTAAATCAGCAAAAAAGGATACTTTTTACACAAATGAATAGCTTTTTGATTGTTCAAAATTATTAAATTATTTTTAAGTTCCTTTTTCGCATAAATCTAATATAATTACATAAGTCAACTTAAAAATAAAAATAGATTTTAAACGATCATTATTTACTACAATTTTTAAAAATAAAATAGTATAACGATTTTCTAGCTCAAAGAATGGGCAAGGTCCTTTCTTATTTAAAATATTGAAAATACCCCCAAAATTTTAACTATTCATTTTCTAGCTTTAGTTTTCTAGTTTCCAGTTTCTATTAATGGGTTTCCCAGTGGTGTTTTCTTATACCATGGGTTTTTATAATCTTTTATATATGGACAGTTTATATATTATAAGTATTTTAATACTGATACCTGTTTGGTATCTAAAAAATATTTATTCAATTATGGACGGTTTTATTCGACCACTTATCATATTCGATGATTATTTATTTATTAATTTCTATTATTTGGAAAACACTTAGTTATAAAATCATACATCTTCAGATTATACTTCATAGGTAACTCGTACATGAGTTACATCTATAATTGCAAAATAGAAAGCAATTCTTGAAGTAATTGTGATGCATTTTGTAGTATTTTGCGGATACGAAATGGTATTGCATGTTTGTAATGAAATAGGTATTAGGTCCCACATTTAAATTTTCAAACTTGTATTTAATAAATTTATATAAGTGTTCAGGCTCATCTTGGTTTTGTAAAAATTTATATTATTGACCGAGTACCCAGTTACATTTTTTAGTGAGATGGCTATAATTTGTCTCTTTAAACTCGAATTTTGTAAATTTTTTTTATTCTCTCAGTAGCTGTTAAATTACAGTTTTATTATTTATTTATATTAGAATATTTTATGAGTAAATGAAGGTATCAATGCAATAATAAGATACTAATTTAATTTTCTAAAACTTTTCATGAGAAACATAAAACTTAATTTTAAAATCCATAATAACAAAAACATTTTTTCAACATTTAAAATTGTAGTTCACATGGATACTAAAAAATGGTACGTATTTGAAAAAAAAATAAAAAGTGAAGTTATACTTTATTGTGTTTTATAATCTGAAAATATAGGTCTGTCTGGTTTTTACCCCGAAATATCGATCATTTTTATTTTTATTTATTTAAGTGTATTAATTACCTGTATTATATACAAAAATAAGAAAATTTTTATATTATGTAGTTTAGATGTTAACGAGTTTTATACGTAACGAAATCGTTTTTTTAAAAAATTCCTTCATAAAAAAAAATTGAAAATAAAAATATTTGTGTATAAAAACTTGCATTATGTTGCAATACTATTGTATTGAAAACAACGTTTATATAAAATATGTCTATACTTATACAAAAAGTATATAAGATGTACACATCGTGTACTATTTAAATGCTAATAAGTTGAAAAATTTATATTTTTACAAAACTTCTTAAAAAAAAAATGTAAATATTATTTTTGTGTAATAAATGTTTTATGGTACATTGTTATGACCTTGGGAACAATGTTCATATGGCCATAAGTAACTGTACTTTTATAATATAAAATATTTAAAAAATAAATAAAATATCGGAGTTTAATCACAATAAAGGATAGAAAACTTTACGGTCAATGTTCAGGACAAAAACAAGACAGATCCGGAGTTGTCTGGTTATTTTGCGTTGTATTTGACAGTATAATAATCGGAGATGTCTGGTTTCTACACAGAAATGCCCATCTAATTTTTTCTTCGCCAGAAAGTATGATAAAATCGTTTTCGAAAAATAGTGGAGCTGCCTTGTTATTGCACCTACGCCTTCAAATAGCTTATCACTCAGTATAATCTACTAATTTTGGTAATTTCCTCGAATATAAATTATATATATATATATAATATCTAAATCGTAATGTTCTATTCTTGGACATTAAAGGCAAATAGTGACGAAACATAGAACCTTCTTTAATCTGAAGTCGAATTTCCAAAATGTTTTCGCTGTACCCATTTATGCGTGTATAATACCAACCATTTTCGTGTTAGTATTTTCGCCGTAACATCGGTTACTTTATTGAGCGTTACTCGGTAGCTAATATCAAATATAAAATGTAATACGGAAAATCAGATTTTCGGAACGATAAACCGGACGATCTGAATAATATACGGCTTTTGTATACTAATATAATATGTTTCGAAATATATTATATCCAATGGTTATTATCTATGTGTGTATGTGAAACGTTCATGAAGCCATTAGTGGAAAATGAAAAATCGTAAAACGGCAGGACGAGCCGGGAGAACTCGCAGCGTTTCTGCGAAGATTAATAATTTCGAATAATATGTAGAAAACCGTTACCGTAGTAAATCGATACAAACGGTTTAATGGCGCCTCGTAGTATACGTATAATATAATTATCGCTGTGCGTCTTACACAAAAAATAGTGTTAAATTGTGTTATTAGTTGTATGATTTAGAAATATATTCCGTATCTTCCAGAATTCGAATAAAACATCGCAGATGTTTGGCAATCGATTTCCGCGTGAACCAGCCAAACGGCGCAAACATTTTTGATAATAATCAATTTTGGAAAAAAGATAAAACGTTCTTTTTGTGTCATTTTAAATAAATATAAACACGTTTTTACCAGATACCGTCGTGTAAGTCATTCACTATTATATTGCACATATTTTATAAGTAACGCGGTTATTTCTATGCAAATTCAAATAATTTGTATTTATTTTAAACTAGTTTGTTAACAAAAAAAAAAAAAAAAGTTTTACTGAAAATGCACTTTTATTCAAAGAAGAATATTTTAATATCACAACATAGCGTAATTTATATTTAATTTTATTTTCCATTTAAAAATGCATTTTTCATATTTTATAATTTTGGTGTAATTTTTTGGCTTTTAAATCATATTTTTAGTTAATGTAGAATGTAGATATTACAAACGTATATATGAGAAATATATTAGTATTTATTTCGCATTATGGAAAATCGCTGCTGAATCTGTATTTTTAAATAAATTTGAACGTTGCACCTTATAGGTAAAAGTTAATTAAACCATAGAATAGTAATCATGGGAATTAACTAAGAAAATCAAAACTTTTTTTTGCTGGAGTGTTAAAAGTTGTAACTGAAAACATAAATATGCTTCAATAATGGACATATACTTTTTTGTTTTCTTCGTGTAACAATAATAATTTCAGTAAATATATTTTCTAAATGGAATGATAAGAACGTTATTGAACGGGTTAAAAATTTTTTATTTATATATAAATTTTCGAATTTCTATTAATTAGCACGTAATAATGAAGACTTAACAATTTAAAACACTTTAAATCTACAATATCTGGAATACGCTAATATACATGTTATCTTTTCTAGTAAAAGGACGAGTAATTTTTATATCACAAAAACTCTGTTTATTACCACATAATAACTCAATACAAATATTGAAAATTTTATATCTGAAGAATAAGAAGAGTAACGGCCGAAGAAATACTGTTTTTTAACTTAGCACGTGCATTACTAATTTTCTACTAGAAAATAATCGAATTTAAGACACATAATATTTTAACGATATTTTAAAATTAAACTTGAAGGAACAGAAAAGCATTATATCTTTAAATAAACTTAGTAAAATTAGATTCAAATTGTATATAATTTATAATACTGGATCAATGCCTAAATTAATATATTTTTGAGGTTAGTGATTTTACTAGTAGCATTTCATAACTCTACTCAGCATTATATTTTGTACCTTAATTGATATAAATTGTTAAGGTAAATTAGAATTTTAAATTGTATATATTATTATTTTTAATTGGATATTTTTTTAAAATTGTATTTGCAGTTTTTAGAATATTAATCATCTTGTTATTTTAGGATATATTCATAATATTTCAAGTCTTATTCATAATTTACAAGTATAAGTTATAAGTAACTTATTTTGGGATTCAAGAAAATTTAAATTTAGCTTTTACAAAACTATAGCAATAATACGTTTTGAAATATTTTAAAAAGTCCGTAATTATTAAAATTCATTGTGATTTTTGTGTTTTAGTCATCTATATATAACATGCTCGAATATGGTTTTATGATTAAAGTGATTATTTATACGGTATTATTTTAGTAGATGAACATATCTCGTTAAGTTTAATTTTCTGTAGGGTAATTTGTACGCAGTTTTTTTATGATATAGCTTAGTTAAATATTTTTGGTAAAATAAAAACATTCATTTACAATTTTTCGTTGTTCAATTTTAAATGAATGACATATTTTTAATCCTTTCTACTCGGCAATCACATTATATTGACTGGCTTTTACTCTCAAAACAATTTTTCTTGATCTTATATACTATATTATTATGAAATCGACTAGGATCGTTTCAAAGATCATTAATTTAAGATTGTAAGTTAATAAATAATTTTAACTCAATATTATATTGTAAATTGAAAACTAAAATTTGTACCTTGGAACTACATTTGAACATCCGGTTTTAACCAATAAATTATATATATATTTCAATTTTTTAATTTTTACCATTTTGGGTTCATATATTAACTGAATAAATATGAATATTACCCGTAAAAAAATAATTAAAGGATAAACAAAATAAAGATATTTAAGTTGATGAGTTAACGACAAAACTAACTAAATATACTTGGGTTAAAAAGTTAAAAAATGTAATATTTAAACGTAACTTATTAATCTATGGCTATTATTAGTCCATACAATTTTGGTAAATCATGATATTAAACAATTTACAAATTAGACTGCTTTTATATACAGTATAAGCCCTAAAAATGACAAAAGAATTATTTCAGAAAACTTTTTAAAAACTATATTATGCACTCTCGTTCAGAGATATATTTTATATTGTGCACATATATTATCTACCTGTTGATCATAGCTTTTTTTCGTTTTAGGTATATAGATGGTGACGCAGTGGCAGTGTTTACTTAGTTTATTTTTGGTTCAACAGTGAAGCGTAAGTATAATTTATAAATCTATACCTACTTAGAGAAAATTTAAAACTTCATTAATTCATATATATTATATATACAATGTTCTAAATTATATATGAATTTAAAAGTTCTATGTATCGGTAAATCAATATCACTTGTCAATATGGAAGAACGTTATATGTGAGCAAGTATTTAACTACTGATACAGATTGAAAAAATTATATTATATGTATAATATAATATGTAAGTCAATCGTTTTACTCAAGTATCATTTTTATACATTTTTGTACAACATTACACATTGACTGTTATGTATAGTTAATATTGTAAGGGAGTTTAGTAAAAGTTACATCGATAATTTGATTCTTTTTCTATTTTATTATTTTTTAGAAATTTCTTGACTTCGGGAACATTTTGTGTATAATATTAATTATCTTAGGAAATAGTTTATGTTATACCAATTTGTATTATTATTAAATTATTTTGTCTGAAATCTATATTAAAGAAAAAGGTATTCAACACCTTTACGTACCCTGTGTGCAAAATCTAATTATTTAGATATTATACATTATATTTTAATCATACTGTGCGATGATAAGTTTATCATTAGTTCTGAGTGACAACTCTGTGATATCACCTAGAACATAGGTCTTAGACACTTAATTTTAGGTTTTATAATATGATTTTTGAAGTGCTTATGATATTTTGAAAATAATCTCTCTAAGATAATATTGAAAAATTTGAAAATATACCATTGAATGTTGAATAGTTCGGTTGTATTTGAAAGCATAATCTATGAATATTTAATATTTAAATTTAACACACTAACCAACCTACCTAAAACTAATGTGATCCAAAATCAGAATGTGACTATTTATGGAATAGTTATCTACGTATTGTAAGAGTCTTCTCGCCGACTAACATCCGTCCGGAGATTGTGTAGCTCCTGCTGGTATTACTTTTTCTTTTGGATCGAATGAAATACCTGTATTTTTATAAAACTCAGGAGTCAGCCTTAGTATTACTAAAGATATTATTGGATACAGGGTTATATTGAATATTAACTATTATTATATTTTATAATTACTATCATTAATTTATATTTATTTGTTATACTAATCTTAAACTAACTCCCGTTTGAAGTATAAATAAATTTTAATTTTAAATAATAATAAAAAAAAAAATATATATTTATATATATATATATATATAGACTTAATACAATTTAAAAATTTTGAATCCTTAAAACATTTAAACAACACATCATCATCAAATTTTTAATATAAA
Source organism: Pemphigus obesinymphae (assembly GCA_025469235.1). Lineage (NCBI taxonomy): Eukaryota > Metazoa > Arthropoda > Insecta > Hemiptera > Aphididae > Pemphigus > Pemphigus obesinymphae. Next base: position 42,117 of record JAIPRL010003589.1, read on the forward strand.
TTAACTCTGACACGATATAATTATATTTTCCAAAGTATTGAAATAAACCTGAATTGGTTTTTCAAAAACAATGTCTTCATCAAAATAATAATCCAAAGTATAGAAAAACCACATTATTATTGGTTTTACAAAAATAATATAAACATCAAATAATAATTCAAACTATTCTAATAATTCATCATTGGTACAATAATCATAATATTTTTCAAAATATTAAAATGTTATCACCTAATTGGTTTCACATAAATTATGTCAATATAAGACATAAAAATAATATTTAGAAATATTTCAATAAATTATAATATATACTACACATATCGTACAATAATTATAATATTTTTCAAAATATTCAAATAACCACGTAATTGGTTTTACAAAAATATGCATATAATCGCGATTTAAAAATATAATTATAAAATATCAATATGACTACAATAATACTTTCCAAAAATTAATCCTTTTAAACTTTTAATAATCCATGGGTGTCAATCTCAATGTGCCGTCTCATTTGAAATCATACATTTTGATTAGTACATCATCGTTTTACTGTGTTAGCAAATTATTTTTAACTACCTTAGTCAAGTTTATCTTAAACTCAATCAATATTATCTTAATCTTCTTAACTATATTTTTTCAATTTATTTTAAAAATATTAATGTAATAATAGAACCACCTACTAACATAGTGTGCATCACTGATATATCATCGATCCATTGATTACTGAATACAAAGGAAGACTATTTATTTGAGAAAGCATCATTGTTTCCATCGATCAATGACAGAAAACACTGTTTTTTTTTTTTTTTTTTTTTTAGGGTAGCGGTAGCCATTTTATAATGGTTAAGGTATTGTATATATATATATATACCTAATAAAATACGTGATATATCGAAGAAAATTATCGTAAACCTGTCTCATTTTATGTGGATAATGGCCGACGGTTTAGCATCGACAAAACGTCATATATATGATACACTATGACGTGTACATAATTTTTTATCGGATAATAAAGTATAATATTACTATGTATTTATTCGTATATATATATATATATATATATATATGAGTATAGTGTAGTATAGTATAGAATAACAATATGGCACTTTTTTTCTATATCTTTTGGCTCGCTTCTAACTGTTGTTATCATTGATATAAATGCTATTTATACTAACCTAGATACTGATTCCCGTGAGACTAAGTTTTTAGAACGAAATAAAAACAATTAAATAAGTCCGCTTGTCCACCAAAGTAACATGACACGTAATATGATAAATGATGTGACGCGTGATATGACACAACATTTTAACGTTAACCGGAGTGATATTAAATTGACGTAATAAGATTACAATGTATTCGGAATATATTTTTTTGATCATAGACCAAATTTGGCCTTTGAGAATACATTCATAGTATAATATAATTATAACGTATTTTATTGAATTGATTACTTATTTACCTTTACAAAAAAAAAATAAAAATAAAAATAGTTTCGATTTAAAAAATGTATTTTTTGAGCATTCACAATATGTAATTTATGTGATAGGTATAATATGATACTCATTCGTTTAACGGCTATGACACAGAAATTTTGGATTAAAATTGATTATTTTTCTAAAATACCACAGAACATGAATTTTAATAAAATTGATAGGTGAATAAAATATTATAAATTATATATATAAATATAATATAAAAAATATGATTTCCTATTGCCTATAGTGATAAATTTGATTATAAACCAAAAAAAAAAAATGTATTTATTATTCGCTAAATGCATGGTGGCAGGCAAATGGCACACAAGTGTTATGTAATCTGTTATGTTAGATCGGATAGTATGCACTCGCCTGATTTTCTGTATGCATAAATGAAAAATTAACCCTATGACTTTTTTATCGTATATCACGTGAAATATCATGCATCATATCACGTGTCAAGTTACTTTGGCGGACGAGTAGCCTAATTTATACAAATATAATGGGATTACAACTAAATGTTTATAAATCGCCAATGTTTAAAAGTACTTATTCATACAATGTAGTAATTCATATTATTATTTATGGACCATATTTTAATTTTAAACTAGATGAACTATTTTGAACTGCTCTTGAATATACCGTAGAAAATACAAAATTTTTAAATTTATCCAAATCAATATTATAACCATAATTTTAGAAATGCTTTCCTGAATAATGTCATAAAACAAAATTAGATCCTATTGGTTCACGTGAAACAAAGAGTCACCCATAATGGTTTTTTTCAAATTTTTTAACAGGGTCACTCTAAATATTTGACTTATACACGGTTCTGTGTAATACGTAATACGTTTTTTATTAGGACCGGAAATATAATATGATATAATATACATATTTTTCAAATTGAATTGTTCTTAATGTCTTATAAATTTTATTTCTCTTAAATAATAGTTTAATATTTTAATATTTACTATGTACAGTGTACAATCAATATAAATATATATTATATATATTTACACATTGTAAGTTATTTGATATTTACTTCAGAAGAATATACTCGTATATTGTTGTAGGATATTACCTTCAAATGACGTCTCTGATCAGACCTTGGAAATGTTAGCTATGGTACTGTGTGTATAGGGATTATTTACATATCGTTTTTTTATACTCAGTTAGAAACTTCAATATGTATATCTCATTTATATACTTGTACATACCATATATTATTTGCTTAATATACATCATACAGAATTATTTCTAACCCTACTCTCATTAATATAGTTAAATAGTTTTCAAATTCAAACAAACATAGGCTATATAATATTCAATTACTGATAGTTATCCAATTACAGAGGTCAATGAATTTAACGACTGATTTAAAAACATTATAAATTAATCAATTAATCGCCTATTAGATTATTCTAATACGAGACTAATTGACTATTTATAAGTATGACACACTTTCCATACTCCAGATATTATTCTTCTTGTGTTTGATAGTTAAAACGAACAGTGTTATTGTTATAGGTTAATTTTTCCATAAATTAAATGATTTATACAAGACCTTGGAACAATTGTGACCCCCCTTATCGCCGAAAGGAATAGGTTTGCCCAGAAACCCAAGGCAGGACTTGGGTCCACCGTAGGACCGAAGCTCAAGGTGGCCGGAGTCCAACGGATTTTGATACCTTACAAACTAAACGGATAAGAGAGAAGAAAAAAAAAACTAAAAAATAAAAGTTAGAATTTGAAAAGTATTAATATTATTAATTATTAGATTATTAAATTATTAAAGTGAACAATAGAATACATTGGTGTAGTGTCTACGGTAGGCCGGGTAATTTACAAAGGTTATCTCGGTAGATATATGACAGAATTATATAATATTACAATTTTATTACAGATAACAGACACAACAGCTATCTATATCGGGGAAAAAACTTATACATATGGGACATGATTATTTATACACTGACAAAATGAATATTACT